>QUSE01000003.1:1316449-1553577 GCA_006508115.1 Apiospora malaysiana | reverse complement strand
CCCCCCCCCCCCCCCCCCCCCCCCCCCCCCCCCCCCCCCCCCCCCCCCCCCCCCCCCCCCCCCCCCCCCCCCCCCCCCCCCCCCCCCCCCCCCCCCCCCCCCCCCCCCCCCCCCCCCCCCCCCCCCCCCCCCCCCCCCCCCCCCCCCCGGAAGCACTGGAAGCACTGGAAGCACTGAGAGGGGATACAAGAATTAGAAAAAGAAGAAAATAGCCGTCTTCGAGAAGGGGGAAACAGATGACTTGCCAATGTTTAATTCAATGGGAGCTGGCAAATGCTCCAAGACTCCAGGACTCTTTGACTTTGGTCGGCCTGAGGTACATGCATAGAGTTATCTCAGACGTCAACAACCCGCAGTGGAGAGAACGGGGGTTGGGAAACTTGGGACTTTTGCCATGCTATTTTTGTTTGCACTTTGCTGTCAGGTAATAGAAATTCCAATTAACAAGGCGGTCGATATTGCGCGACTCGCTCGCACTCCTTTAGTGGCTGGGCCTAATCAGAAAAATGCCAACTGATTAGCATCGTTTTCAACCTGCCTGTCAACACTGCTGGCACATGTCGCGAAAACAAAACAGACGGCTTTAATTATGAGAAGTATTATTACGAAGAAAAAGGGCTCCCACCCCATACCTAAAGTACCCGTAGCCCATACGAAGGAGATCTAGAAAGGCAGCCAGGGACGCCGATCGTCACTAACCCCCCAAGCCAGGCAGCTAGGGTTTCCCGTACGGTGACACAGCTGACAAACAGAGTGTGCTGCCGCCCTGTCAACCTGTCCAATCAGCACCTGTACTGGACTTCGGATCTCTTCCGCCAGAAATGCCAGCATCAGGTGCGCATTCTTGCTTCGTTTGAGTGAGGGAGGGCGATTAAACTCTTGCAAGATTCAAAGCACAGTTGGATGTACGATTGCATTTTGCCGTAGTAGCCTTCGAATGGTGAGATAATCGTACAGTAGACACGGAGCACCTAGACGGATGGATTGGTAACACCTCTTTGCGATAGAAGGCTAGCAAGCAGCCAGCAAGCAGCGTTGGAATGAAACTTGGCTACGGTCGACCTAAAAGTAAGCAAGCCTGCGTTTTGCGATGCCTTATTGTTGCGATGGTTTTTTTGTTTTGGCTTTCGCGCTTCGTTATCTCCTGTTATTCCCGCATGTCATCCCAATGCTGCAATGCAACCAGCAGCCAGCACCGAAAAGAATCAGGGTCATGCAAAAGCCGAGATTGCCGTCCAGCGGGCAAAAAGGGCGCAGGGCCCCCAAATTCCAGCCAGCGGGTCGAAACGTCACCGTCTAGTGGTCGGACTTTAGCTGTCCCATGAACAGTCCCATGGAGCCCTCAGCCAGTGTCCTCAGCCATGGCGACTTGCAGGGGGGTGACGGCCACCCGAAAACGGAAAGTGGGCTTGCCAGGCCCCTGCCCACGCACGTTCTAGACCCCTGAATCGACCGGCTTGGTCACGCCCAACGACGTCATTGCACCACCAGCGGCTTGCGGTAAAAATAAGAATGCATCGATATCTTTCTCCCCCTAAGATTGCGCTCCCCATCTTCACGACACGCTGCACCCTGAGGCGCTGCACCTCGGCGCTGCACCACCCACACCCACCACCCTGCCTGCACCACCGCACTGGGCTGGCTGCACTGCACTGCACGACTTTCGGCCTATTCCACCCCGACACGCACGACAAGGCGACCACGACACCATACCCGAAGTATTCATTCTCCTTTTCTTTTTCTCTTGTTTCTTTTCTTTCGATCCTTCTTCCCTCCAGTCTTACCCAATAGAAACAACATATCAATCAATCGAAACGTTGCCTCGGGACGGCTTGCCCACATGCAACCATTCAGGGCCATCCCTCCATTTTGGAGTGTCTCACTGTACGCAGGCCCTGGGGGCCCTGGGGGTTTAGGTTTCATGAGATGCCGTTAAGCCGGTGGTCGAAAGATGACCGGCCAATTCTACTCCTCTTCTGGCGAGCGGTGGAATCAAACACGATAATCACTAGAGCCCCAATAAGCCAATAAACAGGAATTCGTCTACTTAGTAGCGTGCACGACTCATTCACCACCATCTATCGTCCCATGTAGACTAGGGGGGGTAGCGATTGCTAGTCGTATTGGTAGCACAGCAGAAAAGCGCAGCGTTGCCCGTCCCCACAGGCGCCTCCGTTAAACTTCACTCAGTAAACGGGGGTGGGAGGCTGGTCCGTCGGGGGGAGAACAACCCGCACAGGCCGAGATCCAAATCCCGAAGCGTGCCATTCGATACGTCGTGGGTGACAAATAGGTAGGCGAAAAACGCGGGATCCCACGACGCTCGGCATTCAATAGTCGCGATTCGCATAAACGTTAATTTGTGTACTGACCGGTGCTGATGTAAGGGATTGGTCGCTATTCTTCATTTATTGTAATTTCGCCGTTATGCTGGGTGGGTTTTCTACTCTACTTATTCCCCATACTGTACGTGGGTGGGCTGCTGTGAAACATAAAAAATAACTGGAGATATCAATGACTTGGGTACCGCAAAAATCCAACAATCCTGAATACACCTACCTACCTACTTACCTACCTACCTTAGAAAGACCTCACGTGCATCCAGGGGTTTGGTGTAACTGCGGTCCTCAAGGCTGAAATTGGATGCAGTTAAGACAGTTACCCGCAAGACCGGACTTTTGGATACCAACACAGCCGGGGCAGTTTACCAGGGAATATACGCGTAATAAAAGGACATGCGGGCGCCTGACTGGGCGCGGTTCGCAACATGCACGGCTACTCAAGATGGCATGCTTGAACTCGGATGGGCGGCCCGCGTATTGGTAGGCTAGAGAAGCCATCTAACGGCCTTCTCGATACTCGCAGTCAATCACATCATCTCGACGTAGCGACTGTCTCCAGAATTCGTGCTTCTACTCTCTCTTAGAAAGCACCTTTTAGTTATGAATATGCGGTTCTACCCAATTGCAACTGATGCACACATCCCGTTACCCGCTTGCGGTACACTAGGACTGGTAGGACTGCGTGGGCTGACGCTCAGCTCTCGGGACGGCTATCGAAACCTTGATGCTGCCGCTCTTGTACTCGGATCCATCAAGAGCGCTGACAGCAGCCTGGGCCTGCTCGGCCGTGGAGAAGTCCACGAAGCAGAAGTTGCGTCGCTCATCAGTACCCGGTGCCGATGGTGTCTTGGGGCTGATTCTCTTGCTGACCAGATCACTAGAGCACACGGGGTTAGGACACGACCAACACCGCATCGTCATGCGCCACATGCCAGACGGCGAGGCGGGGGAAACAGGGGCATCAAAACTTACACTGAGAAACCGTTGAAGAGTTCCCGCATCTCGGCCTCGTTCTCGGCCTGATCGGGCATACGCTCCAGTCCGCCGATGTACACCTGGCGACCTTCCTCCTGAGCCTTGGAGCGCTCGTAGTAGCTCTTAGTGCCGAACGATGAGCGACCACCCTCTCCGGAGCCACCCAGGTTGCCCCAGCGGCCACCGCCTTCTCTGGCGCGGTCATTCCTCCGCTCATAGCGATCACCATCGGCGGGGGAGTTGCCGTCGCTGTCAGTGCGACGCGGGGCACCCTTGGGCAGGCACGGGCGGCACTTGACGGGGCGGTCGAACAGGGGCATACCCTCGAGGCCAGTCATGGCGGCATCAGCAGCCTCCTTAGTGGCGAACTCGATGAAGCAGTAGCCTGGGTTGCGGCCGCTGAAGGGGTCGACGGAGATGTGGGTGTTCTTGTAGTCGGCACCCTTGCAGCCGTGCTCCTCAAGGAGGCCCTCGACATCCTCGGGCTTGGCCGAGTAGACCAGGTTGCCCATGTAGATGCGACGACCCTCGGCGATGGCCTGAGTGGTGGCCGAGTCATCCTGCTGGCGGGCCGGACGGTCGCCGCGGGCGCTGTTGTTGCGCGCGCCACCCTGGGAATTAACGGGGTTGCGCTCACGCTGACGCCATGTGGACGAAGGTGGGTTGCCGCCGGCAGCCGGGGACCGCCAGCTGGAGGCGTCCCTCCAATTTCCCGCGGGGTCAGACATTTTTTTGTTAGGGGACTTGGGCTGGGGTTGGCAAGGCTACTTGAGGGAGGATGCGAGGGATAGAAATTTTCCCTCAACGGCTCGATTTCCAGGAGTGAAAAAAAGTGCCTACCTAATCGATTGTTTTTGGCCATTCATATTCATGGACCCTGGGCGGTGGGAGGCGGTCTGTGCTCGCTGCAGTTGCAGTGTGCCATTGCCCGTTCGTTGCAGGTGCAGGGCAGATAAGCCAGATTGCCAGGACTCCAACTCCAGGTGCCAATCTGCCAGTCTTGCGAATCTGCCAGGCACCCGGATTGGCGCCCATTGATCGTGCGGGGGATAGAGCTGGAAATAATCGTGGTACCTTTAGCGGTCTAGCCCAGCCCAGGCCGGGTCCGGGTTAGCGTTGATCTGCTGAATCTGCGAACCTAACCTACGCGCTTGCCCAGCCGCTCTCAGCCAGTACAGTACCAACGTTCCTTGTTGTCTTTCCGTCACGTATCCGTACATGCAACCTGTGTTTGCTGTGCATAAACGTCGTTTTCTTTCATTTTGCACTGCTGAGCTGTCCATTTCCACTTTCTTTCGTCCTTTTCGGGCCATCTTGAAGGATTCTCCTCTCACCGACCTAAGTTCTCAATCCCTCTGCAATCCCAAGTTCGGGATCAGCGTGGTTGGCCACTATTGTTCGTGGCACTAACAGCACGTTACGTGTCAAAGGGGGCCCCGTGGTTTCTCGTCCACTTTACATTGATGTTCGGAGTAAAAACTAGTCGTCCTCGCGCCATAGCGGCGTTAATATGGAGACCTAGATGGTCGGTATGGACGAATGGCCTCTGGCGCCGTAGCAGGAATTTTGATGAGATCAATCATCTGGTATCTCCAAAAAACAGCCGGTGATATTTGGTATGCATTTCCAAGAAGGAGAGTCGCTGCGAAGATTGCTGCTAGGTATCTTTCCTAATCAAATGGAAGGTTTCTCTCAAAAACGGTTTCTCCCACTCTAGTTGGGTATGATAGACTCTCACCTGTAAGCCAAGAGCGTATCATTTTTCCAGCCAAATCATACATTTTAGGCTAGCCCAGCAAAGACCAAATCTCTCATCGCTTCTACTACATCAATCTTGAACTCGCAAAAAGAAGTCATAGATTTACGTCAGTACGATATGATGAATACTGTAGTAGATATTACTCGATACAGAATAAACGGGAAGGGTGGTATTGGCTGTCATCGTCTCCTAACTCAAGAGCCAACAGGGAGAGTCATCCCTGGGAATTTGCTCCTTGGGAACCTCCCGGTATTAAATCGAGACATTCGTCCACGAAGCACAGCCGCTCAGCAAACCGGATCATACAAGTATGGGCTATGAGTCGCGGCTGAGCCTGCAGGTGTTGATGCTGCATGTACATTAGTTACGGTATATCCTTGGGTCTCGGTGGGAGGCTCTCAGACGCGCCCGAGAGAGGCGCAGATGACCAGGGGGCTCCCAGGTGAGGTCACTGTGAAGTTAGATACTTCTCCAATCGGATAATAAGACGTGACAAGTCCTAATTCGGAGGACTGGGTGTAGACACTGGTAGTCAGCTGGTCATATTTAGCCAAGTATAACTCGAGTTTGGCTCTTGATGCCGGTGTTGGACTACCAGAAGGAACAGACGTTTGCATCGAGATGCTTGTCGCAAAACCCAGGAGCCTCGGTTAACAAGATGTTCCTTCTGACGGCGTATTGAAATACCACGTTAAGATCATGGCGATCTATCAATCGTAATCAGGCTAAGGCTTGGTGGACCAGACGCATCTCGAGGAACAAAGATAGGGCAGATGAGAAACAATATGAAGATATTATGTACCCGATCTCTAAAACTTGCTCTGTAGCTTGAAAGGTCAAGACCTACCCATCGCAACCAGTCATTGCGAATAATTGATATGAAGGCATCATTTAAACACAATTGCCTAGTAAAGTTAACATATATAGTATACAGAATACGGTCATATGCTGTTTTTGTAGGCCCATGGATCATCAAGTCATAGGGGCTACTTTGTAGGGTAAGGACTGACCTGTGGCAGTGCTCCATTTAGGTGTTGACAGTTGCCCCTGATGAGTTGCACAGATTGGCAGATAGGGGACAAGAATGATCTCGTCGTGTTTCTTAACGGGCACTGAAGGCATGCCATCTATGACAATACTACTGTGCTCAGACCAGGGGTCTAGTCACTCCGCCTTTCATATTGTAGTGTGTACTGACAACGCCGAGACCTTACCGTGATGAAGTTTACATGCTGGCAAATTATACTTATCCACAGAGGTGTCAAATTCGCAAGGAGTCTATTATTAGAAGCCTGTTGCTGCCTCCATATTCTCCATTGAGCTAGTTCTGGGTAATAACTTTAGGTAACTCTCTTGGGAAGGGGCTGTCAACATCAGATGAACTACGTTTTCCCTGCCTGGCTAGGGTTATGCGTCCATGCTCAGTGATGTTGATCTATAAACTGACAAGGTCACTCTTTCCACACCCCGGGCAAGTGGAGGATCTGAGATTCACAGCCTAGAGGGCAGCGGCACTCCTAGTAGGCAATCCACCCTATCTTTCAGAGCCTTAGCCAATATATGCTTGATTTCCATTACTTGGTGATTACCTTCATCCAAAATATATATTTGTTGGCACTTGGAACATGAACTTCATTCTCGAACTCTGCTTCAACACGAAAACGGCCCTCAAATTCTACAGACCTTGAAATTTTGGCCATCCTCTTTGCGCATTACCATTTTGCCGTCTTCTAGTAATACCTCCCAACGCACTAAGACGATACTCCGAAACAGTGACTGCAAATATGGCAAAAGGAGTATCTACCCCTATCAGCACAGGGAAGTGTGGTCGTCCGCCGAACTCGACCTACATGGCGCTTATGAAAGAAGACGAGGACTGGACGCAGATGAAAGACACTTCTGAGAGGAGAAAGATCCAGAACCGCCTTGCCCAAAGAGCCTATAGTACGTGGCACTGTTACCTTGCGCCCTCCATCTAGTTTTCGGAATCTAACGTTGGGTGAAACGGAAAAGGGCGTAACCTACGAAAACGAAACAAAGAGGTCGAGGCGCTCAAGGAGCAGCTTATGAAGCTGCAGGAGGCTGATAGGCAAAGTACAAACAACATGATGGACGATAGCACCAGAGAGGGCAACTCCAAACAACCTGGTGCCGATGCGAAAGTCAACAGCAGAGAGAGTCCCACAGCGAGATTCTCCAGATCTGGAAGCACTCGGAACACGTCCGAGTCGAAATTTTCCTCAAACACAACATTGACCAACGAGTGGATAGCTGGCAGCTACGAGGACATTAGCAGATCCAGGTCTCCTCCCGGGCGACGTAGCAGGAGCAGAAGCCAATTCTTCGACAGGTACCCCGACCAGGACTCGGATGATTCGATATCGTTTGCTTCTGGATCATCCCCCGGAGACCACTCCATTCAATCTGGCGCGATGGACTTGGGTACACAGATCATGTATGACGGTGACACTGGGCTTTCCCCACTCCCTCCTGCCTACTATACCCTGCATCCCTACGAGAGGGCCTGCCAGAGGTCAGGGGAGGACGTTGAGCTACCTCCGCGACCGTTCCACCCCATCAACGATTCTGACTCTACTACAATGCCGCTCCCGCATAGCTCACCACCCCGATATGTTACCCCTATGGAGCTTGGCCATTGTTCAGCCCCATTGGCGACTGGCGAGAGAAAGGATTCTCTTTGGTATGGGTGTACCCCTAGTATCGCTGCTGAGCCGGGGAGACCCCTGGCCCCAATACCACCCTCAATCACGGGCATTCCCGCCGCCGCCCCGAGAGCCCATGGCCATACCCACGTCCACGCCAACGAACAATCACTGAGCGATACTGCCAACACAGCCAACATCGACCCTACCTTATACGACGCGTCGCCATTACTATCAATACTACCGTCACAGGGAGAACCAGGCGCACCGCAGCCTGCTTGGTCAGACATGAACTCCTGCACGGTCCCGTCACTGCTGCATATTGCGATTTTGGGTGGATATACGGAAACAATGCGCCTTATTCTCGACCACTGGCCCGAGCTTGCGTACGCTGTCGACTTTGAGGGGTATACCGCGATCCAACGCGCCATCATGACTGGCCAGGGAGAGGTGATCAGTGTATTTATTCCTTACTTAAGTAAATAATCAATCAATAAAGGAGGCAAGATTGTAGGAAGGATGTCTGTACCAGCCATCATTGCGAGACAGTGCCTCTCAGACATTGTGTGGATTTTCACATGCAGATACAGTGATGATTGGTGGTATTGTATGTACATTGTGACACAGGTATTACATAACAATGTGTCATTGAAGGAATTCTGTCTGTCCCATTACAGCTCGAAACTCGGGCTTAGCAACTAAACATCTCGGCTCCGAGAGTGTGTCGTAATATCCCCAATCCTGAACGTTATATCTTAGTCCGAGGCTCGTCGGAGTAAGCCAATATCAGGAAGGCGCAGCCCTTAAGGCTATAAAGCTTGGCTATACTGACACCCATGCATGTCACGGACCCGGACCCATTTGGAAGTGCTAAGAGAGCCCCCCATCCTTGTTTGATGCCTGAGAAAAACGCGTGGTCGCCGAATGGATCCTGCCTGCCCTATGGCCCTTGGTGGAGCCAGGTAGAAGGATCGCGAACCCGGTCAGTCGGTTGCATACAAAGTCGTTTCAAATAGACTCGGTGATTGGTCCTCTGAGCATGTAAGTCGGGCTAAAGTCCGACAATCTCGTGCCTACTAGACACCGATCACGTGTGGTATCCGTTATTCTGGTCAAGCAGAGGGCAGCAGGGCCAAGTTCTGCTGTTGACATGGACGCTCCGGCGCCTGTCGCAGATGGAACGCGACACGGTTGCTCAACCGCATACTCGGTTTCAGATTCTATTCTGGGAAATACTACACCACTAGGTTGATGTGTCCCGGCAGGTCATTGGACTATTTACGTTATCCCTTAGTGACCTGACATTAGGGTAGCAGTTAGCAATATAATAAGGTATGGAAGGATCTGACCGTTAAACGTTGAAAGTCACATGGTCCAGGGGTGATGCTTTCAGGTGGGCCGCTCGCACTCGCATTCAGTTGGTGGAGAAACGAATTCTCCAGGGACGAGGATAGTCGTGATGTTGTACAGCTCACAAAGCTGTCGCTATAGCCATGGGCGATCCGGAGATGTTCTCGCTCCTACATGCAGGGACCAGATACCCCGAGGAGCTCTCCGCATCATACCAATGCCAGTACTGAGTCACCACAGATGTCATGACTCTGAACGGCGCAGGGGCGTGGATGTACGTTGTCCATGACTATATAGAGTTTGCAATACTATATAAATGGAGCTGCCTACAATGAAAACTAGGTGGCTTACGCCAAGCACTTTCCGGCCCCCCCCCCCCAGGACTTGACACTTTAAGTGCATGATTTAACTGTTTACCAAGCTATCCGAACTCCCGGGAGAGTTTTGCCTGGTAAGGCTGGAACCCTAACCATCCATCATTAGGTATTCAAGAAAAGTTATGCTTCTTGAAGCGCTTGATTGTGGCTCCAGCTCTTTGGCAACCAAGTTGATCAACGTGGCTCTCAAACTACATATGCCGGTGGAAAGATCTCCCCTAGCCCTCGTTCACTTTAGTGCAACAATGACACATGCCAATTTTCATCTGCCAGATCTCAGTTGGATAAATGACTAGAAGAAGTAAACAGACGAGCCTGTTGATGGCATATGGATCATGGATTGGAATCTTTGTGGTGATCTATAATAAGTTGCTAGCAATCTTACGGCCCTGGACGGCCACTCCACTATTTATTTATGCATAGGTATAGCCAGGGGATGATCGGCGTTTATAAAAGCCAAAGAGCTGAATGCCAAATTCATGACTCGCAGGTTGCAGTGGATCTCACCAGGGTATCGACAACTCGATTAGGCTTGCTGCTCGTTTCCCCCAGTAGCAATTATATTTAGGCAGGCGTATGATACCACTTTGGAGGAAGACGGTAGCAAGGAGGTTTGCTCCAAGGCAACCACATTAAGGGGTCTCAAACCAGACTACTATCATGGCGTGATTGAGCAGTTCAGGGGGTGATCCCAACTACCATCCCAGGAACCATGTCTATAGTTGCTGGGTAGCTGCGCAAAGGCTCCGCATCACCCAGTCTTTCTAAAAGCTTCTGGCAGATCATTGGTGAGCTGAACATGGGCGGTATGCGGCAATGCTTCGACAATGCACTAGATCCCGCTTCAGGCGCTGTGCAATGTAGCACGCCGTAAGTGTCAACGTCCTGAGTCTCCAGTCTTCAGGGAGACAGGCGAGCATGCGCACTACTGATTCGCATCAAACTTATTCAAATCAAGAATATTAAGGGCGTTGTAACGACTCTTACATGATGGTTACCATTTGCGCATCTGTGAGACACCAAAGAATAACCGTATATGTAATTAGTAATGGCATCAAATACATAAGTGTACGGATATGAATGAAGCTGCCCTCGCTGGTATTTCATCTGCTGGAAGCTTGTATGTAACATACCAAAAGATGAGTTGAGAAGGACAGCAACCTGGAGTAAAAGTTCAAGGGGATTGTGTCACGGTGTTGCAACTGGTACTCTAACCAACGAACCAAGCCAGCCCGTTCCCAACTGGGGAAAGGGATGATGTTGTCAAGTCAGCATCTTGACCATCTACTAGAGCTTATCACCAACCCTTACAGGTTGGGTATGCTGCTTGAAGAGTTAGATGTGGCGAACCAACTTCCTGGAGTAGACTGAGGGGTACTTGTTGCCTTACTTTGGGTTATGGAAAGCGTTACGAAAAATTCTCGTAGGTATCTTGTGGCTATTGTGTAGAAGAAACAAAAGGCGGGAGACTTGGAAGGAAATGGTGTTCTGTTTTCCATCTTTGGACTCTGGATAAAGCGAAAAGATTAAGGCAGCAGAGAACTTGCGTGGGGTTGGAATTCATGAACACTGCTGATATCAAACGTTTGGTGGTTCATCTTATTGCCTTCCCCTAAGAACGACATGATGGCTGGAAAAGGGCCAAGGTGCTAGGAGGGCCAGTGTGCTACACCTTATGAGTGCTTCGATTATGTGTGGCAATGGCCTACCTTTTTATGAGTCTTGCCCAAGTGCCTACGTAAGCTCTCTGGCGTAACTGTTGTCCCAGTGACCAAGGTGTGAGGGCATTGTGAGGGAAAGGGAGGAAGGGAGGTACATTCAGCAACCAACCCACCATACTTAGCTACCCACCGTACCTGATTATTTACAGGTAAGCTACCCTTATAATTCTTATTTACAGCAGTTTCCCCCGCAGGCCAATCTCGCACCCACATGTGAACCCTAGCCCAGTTTGCATGCTGGTCGAGTTGGCGACTGCGCGGAGACAAACACCTTGGTTTCCAGGGACGCCTGGGATCGGGGGGCTTTCATAAGCTGCAACCCCGGGTTCGATCCTCACATTGGTCAATGTGAGTTGGTCTTACCGTCTGGCTTCGCGGCCGAGCTTTTGCCATTTCGTCCTTTTTCCCCTTCTTCCTCATTGCTCTATCATGAATTTCATTTTTGGTGACTTCTATCGTGAGCTTTCAGTCGGTATGGGTGAAGTTGCCGTCGCACGTTTTGTAATCTTTTCTCTTCCTTGGATGTTACCTTCTCTCAACTCTTCTTGTGACTCTTTCGATGTCACTTTCACCTTGCTCTGTGCCACTGCTTGTCGGTTGAGATCATACTCATGTCATCATCAACCACGTTTGCGCCATGTGGCAAAGTTCTTGCTATCATCCAGTAATTTGGCCAGGCTGTGCTTTCATCATGCCTCGCAGATTCCGCAAATTTTGAAACATAACCCTGTGGAATTCTATAAAACCATCTATCAAAATCTAGAATGTTTTTCTCTTTAAACGCCTAGCTTCTAATTGAAGCATGCCCACCTGTGATGACGCCAGTGTTGGAGTTGCCATGTTCACCCATACTGGGACGGCGAGGGCCAAGTTTGATCTTTACTGTATTTCCTTCTCTTATTGGCGGCGACCCGTACCAGACCCCTAAAGGTTCGATGAAAACAAACAGCAAGTACCGAAAAGCATTTGTATCTGGGAATTAGATGCTGCTTACCCCCTTGAGCGCAGGACATCGCGTGAAATAATATATGGACTCTCCGTGACATCACACGGGCCCCGTGGAGACATTTTCTCTATCAGTTGAGCTTGCAATGAGCGCGGTAGTACGAGGTGTGACTATATTTGAAGTCGAACTCGAATCTTTGGTGTGGAATATCTTGAGTTCGTATATATTGTGAAGATTCTGTTCTGGTAAGCACCGCCTTATCACTGTCCCGTTACCCCTGAACGCGTCCCACCCAGAGAATAGAGCAATGTAATCAACGCTCCAGATGTAAGATCCTGAAAGGCAGACCATAGGTTAACTCGCTGGAATTATATTATTGACCAACATTGCTCAAGCTCATGGCTGCCCTGGGTCTGGGTCAGGGGAGAGCACCACAGCCATGATCCAGAAGCTCTGACATCTCGCAGTCTCTAGTGGCGGAGGCGAGGAACACAGCTACCTTTATGGTACGACTCACTTCGTAGCGACCACCTAGTATAGCTCTCTACAAAGTGGCCTTGGCCCTTCCATGTTTCGGTGTACGGGAGTGTCGGCGCAAATAGGAAACTCGCCATTGACTGCCGCAACTGGTTGATTGCGTGACTTGGGGTTAGTTCGCGGATAAGCTGTGTCATCCTGCTCCAAGTCTGAGACGGCTAATGGGCGTACAGTGACAGTAGAGTTTCAAGAGGACACAAGAGGACACAAGCGCCCAAGTAATTCCAGTCAAATCAGACGTCGTCATCGTGGTCAAAAGTAGTGCTTTTGTATCAAGGGCAGAGCCTGACAGTGCAGACAGTCTGACGTTACATCGCCATTATGCAATAGCTTCGAACTGAACGGTAGCTGAACGCATCCTATCAAAGGTGTGTGGCATCGTACATGTATGCTTGATCAACATAGAGCAAGTTCCATTGCTCGCGACACAGCTACCAAGGCCAACAGCACTGGCGATGGAAACCATAGCAGCAGCCTGATTAAGACCCGAGATAACTTGGGCACAGCTAACACTAAGTCTATCTACAACTGAACGCGAAAACAGAGGCCAGATCAGAACACTTGTTTACGTGGCTTCGCGGTCGTGAGGGGTAATGAGGAAGAAGGGCAAAAAAAAGTTGCGGCTCAAGCAAGCAGCCAAGATATTCAAATGAACAACATTGAATTGGATCAGATGGTTTCAAATTGTCCCTAGGGTGGTGAGTTGCCGCCGGGACATGTCAGCTATGGCTCCCGCACGAAGCGGAAGCAACAGTTGCTTGGTAATTCACGGCCTCGTCACTTCCAATTTTAGTTGTAAGGAAGGAAAGGAAGAAAATCGCCAAATGCTGGCTCTCGCAAGCGCAATTTGAAGTGCGGGAGCTACGAATTAGTATCTAATCAACACGTGACTGTGACTGACTGTGACTGATGGGGCAGTCACTTCAATTGAACCGAGCTCCAGCTTTACTGAGCTCCTCAGTTCAATTAGGTAATGTTAGCCCCCCGCCCGGCCGCGGCCAATGCTGGCAATCAGGACCTGGAGGCTCCTCCTCCGCCAAAAAGGCTGCACTAATAAGCACCTCGCCCGCGCAAGCGTAATCGGTGACTCCATTAATAGCTCGTTCGTGAGCTTCTAATAAGTCCGACGTCGCTGCCACTCGATTAGCCCGTCTGCCCGTGGATCTACTTTTCTGCGAAAGCGCCTGATAAGCCGCAGCATGGCATGGTGATTGATTCATGACCCTTGTAAGAGAAATCTCCAGCTCCAGCTCCCACTCCTTGTCTTGTCTTGTCATGCCATCTTGATCTCTCCGTTGTCGAACGACCAACGTCGAACTGTAGCTGACTCCAGAGCCCCTCGTTGGTTTGTGTGATTCGCAGGTAGCAATGTCTCTTCCGTCTTTCCGCGGCACTCGACGTGCCCTCCGCACACTGCCCACTTGGACAGCCGCCACCAGGACTGCCGCCGTAGCCCGCATCCCGGGCGGTGCGCGCCGCGCGCAGTCCTCGGCCACGCTGGACGGGCAGCAAAGTGTACGACACATCTCCGCTACCACTACCAATGCGTCTAACGATAACTCTGGGGATCATGCTATGGTTGGAAGACAAGATACTGACGCTGCTATCAAGTTACTCGCGGCCCACCTGCAGAAAGCCGACCCCGCGGTCTTCGACATCATCGAGAAGGAGAAGAAGCGCCAGAAGCACTTCGTCAACCTCATCCCCTCCGAGAACTTTACATCCCAAGCCGTCCTCGATGCCCTCGGCAGCCCCATGCAAAGTAAGACCCATCGGACGTGGAGAGCTCGCGCTCAGTTGAATGGTATGGCTGATACCGCAGACAGATAAATACTCCGAGGGATACCCCGGCGCAAGATACTATGGCGGCAACGAGTTTATCGACCAGGCAGAGAGGCTATGCCAACAACGTGCGCTCGAAGCGTTTGGGTTGGACGAGAAGGAATGGGGAGTCAACGTGCAATGTAGGTTTGTCCAAACAGGATGAGTGATTCAGGCTTGTGTAGCAGGAGCAGACTGACACGCCTACCAGCTCTTTCCGGAGCGCCGGCAAACCTTTATGTCTACTCGGCCCTCATGAACACTCATGACCGATTGATGGGCTTGGATCTACCTCATGGTGGCCATCTTTCCCATGGCTACCAAACACCTACGAAGAAAATCTCCGCCATCTCCAAGTATTTCGAAACACTTCCCTACAGGCTGGACGAGGAGACCGGCCTCATAGATTACGTGAAGTTGGACGAAATGGCCCAGCTCTACCGACCTAAGATTATTGTTGCTGGCGCTAGCGCCTACAGCAGGTTCATCGACTACAAGAAGATGAAGGACACATGCGAGAAGGTTGACGCCTACCTTCTTGCCGATATGGCTCACATCTCGGGAATGGTGGCCGCCAAGGTCGTGCCGAGCCCGTTCACCTTTGCGGATATTGTCACAACTACTAGCCACAAGAGCTTACGTGGACCCCGAGGCGCCATGATCTTCTACCGCAAGGGCGTGCGCAAGGTCAACAAGAAGAAACAGGAGATCATGTACGATTTGGAGGGTCCCATCAACTCGTCCGTCTTCCCTGGCCACCAGGGAGGACCTCACAACCACACCATCACCGCTTTGGCAGTTGCGCTCAAGCAAGCGACAACCCCGGAGTTCCGCGCTTACCAGGAGCAGGTTATGGTAAATGCACAGGCTCTTGCGAACCGACTCGGAGAGTCCAAGAGCAATGGAGGTCTTGGCTACAAGATTGTTAGCGGCGGCACTGATAACCATCTGGTCCTGGTCGACCTCAAGCCCCAGCAAATCGACGGCGCGCGAGTGGAGCGCGTTCTGGAGCTTGTCGGTGTAGCAAGCAACAAGAATACGGTGCCAGGCGACAAGTCTGCTCTGATGCCCGGTGGTCTGCGCATGGGTACACCCGCCATGACAACTCGCGGTTTCAACGGGGACGACTTTGTGCGAGTTGCCGACATTGTGGACCGGGCAGTCACCATCGCCTCGAGGGTGGACAAGGCGGCACGAAAGGTTGCCGAGGAGAAGGGCGAGAAGTATAAGCTAAAGTTCTTCTTCGATCACTTGGGAACTGGCGAAGACGACTCGGAGATCGTCCAACTGCGGTCAGAGGTCTCAGACTGGGTTGGTACCTATGCCTTGCCATGGGATGAGACGTCATAAAACGCGACTATCTATGCATTGGTGAGACTGGACGTTCTGGTTTTGGATGCGTATGGAGACTCACCATGGCGTCACAGAAAGGTTGATCCGCCTACTATAGGAGACGAAGGGTTCAACCCCATTTAGGCCTCGCATGTGAGCTCAACCCAGCGCTCGGGTTGTAATGCCATCTGCGGCGGCGAAGTTGTAAGAAAGGTCTAGCGGAGGAACTTGTATCGTACATAATTGATACCGGAGTTTGGCTTTGGGCGTTTACTCCTCTCCTCACGCATATGCTCCTTTCCTCGAATAAGTCGTCGTCTTAATTGTGTCGTCGTCGCCTTGCGCATCGACGACAAGTAACCTGTCTTTTTACTTGTTGTTTTTTGCTGCCAAGCGATGTCATCATGCCTCCCTTTAATCCCAGGATTGCAAATCTCTTGGGACAGTTGGAGGGATAACATGGATTTATTGTCGCATGGAGCGGGGAGCGGAGAAAACTATCATATCATGGACGTGTGATGGGATATAGAAGCAAGCCAAACCATACACGGATTGATGTTGGTTAGCCTCAATACAAGATAATCAATTTCGTGGGTGACACAGCAGCGCCGGCAAAGCAGCCAAGAGGTCGGGCGGCTCTGTCTAGATGTAAGGTGACGCACAGATCGCACGATTGTTCCACGACAGTCGCGAACCCTTCTATGGGCACACATTGCACACACACACACACACACATGGCCGGCCGTAATACACGGTAACTACTTATTGAACCACCCCTTGCGTTTCTTGCTTTTGCCTTTTCCCATCAACCACCGCCCGGCAATCTGGAACCCAATCGAGCCGGGGCTATGCTCTGCTGCCGGCGAAGTTTGGCTGGGTCTTATGTCCCTGCGGTTTTGAACCCTATTCAAATACAGTGGTAGTGTCCACTGAATGTTTCATCGCACTCAGCCTCCGAAGATGTGGTTCATAGTCCGGTGGCCGTTTTGAGGCATTTCAGGTTCGTTTCTGCGTTCCAACCATCAATGTACTTGGTTTTATGAGGCATAAGGTCGGCCGGTCCGGTAAAACTTAGCAGCCAGACAGCGCAGGCATACTGTAGAGATATTTCAAATCCCTAATCCAGGTGCGATCCGCAAGAATCAGGAACAAGGGAATTCCGGCCCGGGCGCGACGTTGTGTAGCATAGATAACCCCGTTTTCGTCGTCCCATGCACCGCGGCCAGTTTTCATCCTGTGATAGCAATACGCTGCCAGATGAAGTTTTATTGCCGTAACTGCAACCCTTGCGGGCAAGCTGAGGGTTAACACCCTTAGAGAATCCTTGTAAGTTCCGCCCAGCAGGCAAATCAGAGGGACATACATCCCACTCAGTGCAGCCGCAAATGAACCATCGCTTGTTTGGGCTGCGTGCGTGGCTGCAGAACACATGCGATGCGGCAACTACTCAGCATCAGCCACCAGCAGTAACAGTAGCAGCCATACACCAACCAACATGCCATGCCATACACTAACATGGCACACGCAAAGAGAGCAAATGATGCCGGATGAGGTCAGAACGTGGTAGCATGCGCCGCATTCATACCGCTGGCAATGTGAATATTCCTGTCCAGAGGGGGAAAGGGGGTACCGGCAAGCTGTTATCGAACCAATTACATGTCTTGCCTGGCAAACTTCGCAAGCTGTGACTCGGAATGGTTTGCGATAAGGAGAAGGAAAAAAGAACAAAACAAGAGACGGTGAATATAAGGTCCGAAACCAAGAGAGGCTCATGTAAATATCTGACATATCATGCCATGTCAGCATGCAATCCAAGCCACGAACAGCTTAGTTGAGTACTTTACACACACCCTGTAGATTCCTCGACGGCATGAGGTTGGTTGCTGACCTCTGACAGGCTGTTCGGCCGTACACCCGACCACACACACACACACACACACACACACACACACACACACACACAATCTGCCTTCTACGGGTGCGGCGTAGATTAGATTGCTGAGATGTACCCGTACTTAGACCTCTTTGTGTGTTTCTTCCGCCTTCTGCGTCCCTTCCTTTTCGGCTTGTGAAAACGCGATCATTGCCTCTTTTGAGCTTCGCTGCTGATAGCCTCGCAATTGCCTCTTGCAGCCGGCCAACCAACCAATATGCTTGGCGTATACTCTCTACCTCCTTACTTGTCTGGTACATGACTGCATTGGCTCGCTCCATGGCTTTCCACCCCCCGTTCCGTCTCCAAGGAAAGGGAGGGGAACGGAGCCGAGCGGGCTGCCGCCGTTGGCTGCCGTTGCCGTTAGCGATCAGCAATGGTGGGCGCGCACCCACCCCCCATCAGGGGGCCTCGGGGCCATGTGGCTGGGTGTTGCCTGTTTTCCTTGTTCTTCAGGTGCAACCCTGATTTGATCACAAGCAAGTGTAAACAAAGGGGGAAAATAACGTTTTTCAACTTTACACAGAATGATTGACTCTCTGTCTCGGCTACTGTACTTTGTGGTTCCTGACATCTACAAAAAGCGGTGATTGATTGCGCACATGCAATGGATCGGAAAACCCATCCTCGCCCAATTACGTCATCGCTACATATCCATCCACCGTCCAGAGGCTGGCAGTGCTGGGAGAGCCCACATGGGAAAGCAACACCCGGAACAAAGATAACGGTATGACAATAGGATCGCGATGTTGAACTCCTTTTCACAACTGGATGTTTGTTGCTTGTGCTGGTAGGAAACCATTAGGTAGTCGAAGACGTAGCCAGTAGCAGCCAAAGCGGTGGGAAGAAAAGGGCCGATAATAACCAACCCATACGAGGTACGCGTTGAAACGTTGGGAACAGTTTTTAGTTCCATTTCTATTCCGTGATGCCATCACGGCCCATCATTTAATCCTGACCTTTGCCGTGGTGGTGAATTCTTTCCAGCGAAAGATGTGGGCTCCTTTTCTTTTCTCTCCGAGAGAGTGGACCGGCGAGCCTGGGGATTAAGCGTGCATCGAGATGGATGTGTGAGATCGAGGACATGTACAGAATCGAAATCCTCCGTTACTCTCCAGTTTCGCTATCTCCATACTTGCTTAGGCACACAATTCCGTATCCACACATCGCTCGCGCCCTCTTTCTCTCTCCAGTTTCTAGTGAGCGTCTACCGGCCTTCTGCCCGTCTTCTCCCTTGTGGAGATGGGGGGGGGGGAGCAAAGGTCCGTCTCGTGTCCGTCCTGGGATCTGCTATTTTGAGGCGGGCACGCGGGTAAGCCACGCCGCTGGCGGCTGTTTCGTGCTCGTACTATCGGAAGCATCGACCACGGCAAATATCGATCTGTGGGTATGTAGTGATGTTGATCAACATTGTCTGTCTGTCTATCTATCCGTCGTGCCGTGTGGGCGGGCGGCTCTGCGGATTTTCCTCGAGTTCGCCCCGAGCGATAACGACGAGGCATGCATGGTTTGTGGCGTTTCTAGGGCCGCGGCTGAGAACAGCAATCCGTAGCAAACGCGACCCGAGATTGTACGGTTAAGTACGCTCGAGATAGGTTCACATAGCCAGGAGACGAGAACCGTATGAAGCCGCCCGTGAGAACAGGTATGCAACGGGTAGATACTTTCTGTCTTGGCTCAATATTACTTGCAGTCAATCCCCCCACTATAAAGTCGCGCAACCCAGTAATCCATGGACGCTGTTTCGCTGCCACCCTTGAACGTTGGCTGTGATATGATCGTCACCAAGCAGCCGTAGGACCCTTATCACATGCAACCTCATATGTGCATACCCTGCATTGAGAGAACGTCCGACAACAACAGGAAGCCCTACACTCGCAGTTGTTTACATTTTCGGACTCCCTCGCTTTTCGCTTCAGCATTGTATTTTGGTTGTATCAATATGTAGAGAAGATGGATGTACAAGCGGCAATCACATCATCGCGCTGTGATCTAATGTAATGCCGCCGATCGGATGAATAGAACCATTGCGACAAATGATTACACATAAGAACAAGTTTTGTGGCAGGTTACAGGGGCCCCAGAATCATCTTGGAAGCTCTGAATGATACCGGAAACAGTTCGATGAGGTCTAGGGAGGTACGGGTACGGAGAGGGCGACAGGCAGACAGGCACTTGCCCGCCGAGCTGAGGCGCATTACAATGTCGTGAGACTCGGGCCCAAGGGGTTTCTTATCAAGGGTGTCCCGATTAGTTTATTCGGACGACAAGTCTAGGGGTAGGCACACAACCCCTTGAGCCACCCACGGTGTCGCAAACAAGTCATGTTCGCATCAGAGGTTTGTCATCGTTGTTTGGCGTACGACGGCGGGATGTGCGACTGAGCAGATCGCATTTGGTATTTGGTACGACAAGCGATAGCTTGGTGTCACGACCGACGGCAGGACCCTTTGCAACACAGCATCTTCCACGTCCAAATGTGCGCTAGCAACTTCCTTCCTCATGTACAGGTGATTCAATCTCGTTCCTTGATCCCACCATCACCCATCCGGCCAATGGCAGGCAAACCTCAGCCCAAAGCCATGGGTGTTTCGCCCGCGCCGCATTGATAAGGACTTGTTCAATGACTTGTAATGGTTTTCTTACTCATCTTGAATTCGCCAACGATCAGCAGATGGTGACAGTCTTGCGGTGAGACGGAGCGGATAGTGACAACCTGTTTCCTGCAAGCTCCGTACCGTTTGGCAACGGGCAGTTCACCTCAGAATCGTGATAACATGACAAGATGACAAGAGTCGCGAGTCAGAGCGATGACAGGTAATCACGACAGACAGGTACATATTGGAGGTGTCAATTGATTGGATGCTATTTGAAGCCTCCTCCAGTCCTCGCAGCACGTGCTGGGATCTTCCGTACACAAATTGGCATATCGGATCGGTTGTGTCGGTCTTGTCAAATCATTTGAGGATGGATTGAGTGGTGGCCCTGAGTCCTGACTTTAATTGTGCCGTCCCAGCCGCGGTTAATGGGTGTTAATGGGTAAGTAAGGGACCGGCACCAGCCGACCGACTGGCCGACAGCCTTTTCCAAATCCGTTGGCCGTCGGCGGCACATATGATCCAGGAATAGCAGCTGCCGAGCGGGTGTGGTTAATGTTGATTTCTCAGTTGAGTGCCAAATGGTAGGTTAGGTGGTTAGGGAGGTAACCTAGGCGTTGGGTGTAACGAGGGCGGCCTGTAACGAGATGCTGCTGCAGGGGGGTGTTCAATCGGGAGGGGCAGGCAGAAGGGCAGGCATCAGTGAGGGGTTATTTCTGGGTAACCCCTCGCTTACTCCAGACTGCACATGGTAGGTTAGCTGCGTGTCTCTGCTGGCGCGCTGGCCCTCTCCAGGCAGTCTCGCCGTACTCCAGCTCAGCGTGCCAGCCACCCCAGAGCCCATGCCCCGTAGTGGTAGTGGTAATGCATTCGGATTTGCGGAGTGCGTTTTAGTGGTGACAGAGGATGATTAGTGAGGATGCAACAGCAGGGATTGCCAATAGTCGACTTGGTATCGTGCGGTCTTTGGTCGGTCTGGGTATGGTATCAGCTTCTGCAGTGTCGGGCTGCGCTGGCCTCTCACCTCCGCTGGCCTGCCGTCACAACCCCCCCACCACCACACAAAGCACCCAAAATCTGCCCCCAACCCCACCATGCTGCTCTGGCCAGCGGGCTAGGGAGCGCTTGACGTCACTTCTCATGCAACGGCCCATTGTTTTCTCCGACCAGGCATGCATCTCTTCCATGGCTCCGCCGCCGGTTTCGACCACAGCCAGAAAGCAGTCAATAATCACTACCTACTTGGAGGTACCACTACATACAGTCGGATGGCATTTAGGTTGTTGCCCTGGGCCCTGGAAATGTCGAGTGCCCTGGCAAAAGAATTCCATTGGTCTGACCGAATGCGCCATACATGGTTTGGTACAGCCTCGAGCAGGGCCTCGAGGTCCCTTAGCGCCACCAAGGCAGGGTCTGAAAATTTTCCTGGACTGCCGCTTTCCTTGTCGGCCTTGATGGCAAGTGCTTTGCAGTCGACCCGACTCTCAGAAGCCGATATCATCGTCGATTTAGCTGTAACGGCGTCATAGAATGGGTCAGTCAATTCGCAAGCTGTTACGAATGCATTTGGCTCCTTGGAATCCCTTCAACGTCGAAAGAGAGAAGAACCACCTCTATCTGGAATCCAAAAAGAAAAAGGGCCCCAATATGACATGGCCGCTGCAGGGCCCAGGGGTTCATGGAAAACTGGTGCCAAGCCTGCAGGCTGAACCACTCACACTCTATGTCTCCTGCCCAGTCCGGCTATGGTGTCATCTTACATGTGGCCGAGTCATTCTCTAGCAAAGACACTCGAGCCGTACCCGACGAATACATCTCGGAACTAGTACTGATTGACCTCGAGATTAGCGACAGGCTAGGGGAGCCTTGCATACCGCACAGGCACAAGCACAAACACAATCACTGACTATCAGCGGCAATTTGGTAATCTCAGATACCTCGATGGTCCAGCCGCCGACCTGTCTGCCTGCCTGCTATTCGGTCATTGCCGGGACCAAAATACTGCTGAATACTGCGAGGTTGGCCCAGTCAGTCCTGAACTCACTGTACGGTCCATGTACATCCTACGTTCCCATGGCGAATCCGGTCTTCTGCCGATGAAGTCTAACAGGCGACAAGCTTGATTGATATCGGGATGATTCATGCCAGGGTGAGCAGAGTGGATGTACACGCCGTACTTTTCCGGTCCAGATACATGCACTCTTACAAAAGACGACTCCACTGCGGCTCCACGCTGGCGACGGAGGTTTGCATGTTTATTCGGGTACATTTTTCTGCGGTTCTCTGATCTCACTGCGCGTTGTCGATGAAAAGAGATACCCAGCTACGTGTGTTTGTTATCCCTGAACGGCCGTATCCACCGTTTCCAACGCTATCTACACCTTTTCCACTCTTTCCAACTCCCAAGGTACTCGTCGATAGATATATAATGGAGTCTCCCCGGACACTCAGATGGATCTCTATCATCCTTCTCCAGACCATTCTGCATATCTCCATACATATCCCGATTTCACTGTCGTGAATAAAAGCCTATAGTCCATCCAAGCTACCAACCCAACATCTTTCATCTTTTGCTTTACCTGCGTGTCGAGTTCGTTCATTACCCCAAACTCAAACCACCACCATGTCTCTAGAACCGGACAACAAGCACTACAAGCCATCCCTCCACCGAGGAAGCTTTGTCGACGAGTTGGAAAATGCTCGAGGCGAACTGTCCAAGAAGATGCTCCGGGAACACTCCGAGGACCACCCCAGCCCCAGCTCTTCCGAGTCGGCGCCGTCCCTGAGCCCAACCCACAGCGCAACACCATCCACCCCCCCGTCTGAGCCTGTGTCGCCGAACGAGAACGGCGACCTGGTCGCAGACAGCTTTGCCTTTGCCTTCGATATCGACGGTGTCCTCATTCGAGGTGGCCGTGCGATCCCGGAGGCTATCGAGGCCATGAAGGTGCTGAACGGCAAGAACGAATACGGAATTAAGATGTAAGTTAACTCGCGTTCCCCCGCCCTGGCCTATCTTTGCTAATCGGCCATCAATAGTCCCTACATCTTCTTGACCAACGGAGGCGGCAAGTCGGAAGCTGAAAGATGCGCCGACCTCTCCCGCCAGATGGAAATTGACATTTCTACCGCTCAGTTTATCTGCGGACACACACCCATGTCTGAGATGTCAACTAAGTACAAGACTGTACTAGTTGTTGGTGGCGAGGGCGAGAAGTGCCGGCAAGTCGCCGAGTCCTACGGGTTCACCGACGTCGTCACTCCCGGAGACATCATCAAGCACAACAGTGCCACCACCCCCTTCCGCAAGCTCACCGAAGAGGAGCTTGCCAACTCCCGCCAGCGTGACTTCTCCCAGACGGTCATCGAGGCCGTCTTCGTCTTCGCTGACTCTCGCGACTGGGCCGGCGACCTGCAAATCATCCTCGACGTCGCCATGTCCAAGGGCGGCCGCCTCGGCACCATGTCCGAGACCTTCGACGAGGGCCCACCCATCTTCTTCTCCCACAACGACGTCCTCTGGTCGGCTGCCCACGACGACCCCCGCCTCGGCATGGGTGCCCTCCGCGGCATCGTCGAGTACACCTTCAAGGAGGTCACCAAGGGCAAGACCCTCAACACCCAGGCCTTCGGCAAGCCCCAGATCGGCACCTTTGAGTTCGCCACCCGCCTGCTCAAGAAGTGGCGCAAGAACGCGCACGGCCTCGACTCGCCGCCCGAGACGGTCTATTTCGTCGGCGACACCCCCGAGAGCGACATCCGCGGTACCAACCAGTACAACACCAAGGCCGAGAACGACTGGTACAGCATCCTGGTCAAGACGGGCATCTACCAAGACGGCACCGAGCCCTCGTACAAGCCCCGCACCACGGTCCCCAATGTCCTCGACGCCGTCAACTTCGGCCTCAAGCGCGAGATGGAGCGCCGCGAGCGCAAGCAGCTCTCCAACAGCGAGCAGTACGCCACCAACACCCTAAAGAAGCCGCACCTGACCGACCTGCCCAACTGGCTTTTGGACAGCACGGAGTGCGCCGTCCTCAGCCCCTCTGAGGAGCGTGCTCTGTCCTGGGTCGCATAAACAAACAAACAGACCTTTTGCTGTTTGTTGACCAAGTACGACTTTACGATTTATTATCTTTTCAATGATACCAATCTTTTTTCCCTTTAACTCTTTTACTTATCCTTTTTTCTACTACACCTTTAACAACCTTTTTATCAAACAATTTCTGCTCCAATCTCATAGACCATCCAAGGCTACTAGAACAGTACGCGTTATTGAACTTTCATTATCGGCGCAAAAGTTGGTAGACTTGGTTTACAAGTCTAGTCACGAAATCATTGGGTGGCGTTCTGTCTCTTTTTCGTCGTCTCGTTACATGTCAATACGTGAGAAGCGTTTCACCTGCGAGGAAGGAAGGTGAAGATCGCGATGGAGTTTAGCAGATAGCGAAATGATAAAATGAAAAAAAGTCCAATGAATTCCAACTCGTCTCTATTGATGTTGATGATGCATCCGTGATGATTTGACTCTTCAGTAACGAATGAATTGTGCTATGATGACTGGATTCATGAGATGACACGACAAATGCCTTTGACCCTCAGGCGATTTACCTTAGACACCAGCTAGAATACCCACGGTCAAAAAGGCCTCCCTCCATACCGATAAAGTGATAACTCGAGTCAGTATTCCAAGTTTCTTCACATCCCTACCCATCTAGGCACCTACATAGCCACCTTCGCGCCGATTTTGCCGGGTGTTTACGGTACAGCAGTAGTAAGTAATTAGAACCGAGAGTCTGACGTTGATTAAGTGAAGTAAGTAGAGTAAGGTAGGGAAGGGGACCACAATTCCCGCAAAGCCGACCGGAGATCCTGCTTTTCTTGCATCGCCTGCATGAGTAGTGGACTTGTCCGTCTCCAGACCGACCGGGAAACTGCCACTAAAATATCGCTTCCATTTCTCTATCGCTCTACCGTAATAGGCAGGCAACCTCCGCAAAAACTACAAGAGTCAACAACCCCGTTACCCCGTCGTACCCCGTACCCACACATGTGATGGAGGCCTATGCGTACCCACCTCCATGTTCTTCCTCCGCGTTTACCACGTCCATGGTAAGGATGTACATACAATGGGAAACTCCGCAAATACCTTCCACCTTCACCGTCGACGCGTCGGTCGGCATCGGCCATGGACGGCTCTTGGCGAATGAACCTCACGCCATTCCCCACGAAAAATGCTGCCAAGTGATAGAAAGACCGAAACCAACACCGGCTGGGCCAACCCACCCCCAGGACCAACCCCTAGACCCCCTCCCTCCATCCTTCCGCAGTAATCTGTGCTGATCTATATCCGGGCTTGGGGTTCCTCCGGGACCCCTCTGGTAAGCCAAGATGGGCCGGCGTCGAGGATTTCAAGCCACCCACCCGTCAGCCGCCCGGCCGGCTCTCATTGGGTTCTCAATGTACGTATGTATGTCCATGGTGATGCATGTACACATAAGTACATAACGCGATCGTGATCGTGATCAAGACACATATGTTCCACCTTGCTTGTGTACTTGTTTACTCCACTAAAACATGGAAGTGAAGTTGACCATGGACTGACTGGCTTGAAACCTCCCTCCGGCCTCCCTCCGGGTTGGCTGAGTCGGTTTTGTTCCTTGGTCGCTCTCTCACTGAAGATTGACAAACAAACCCCCATCCACCAGCAACTGCGACCCCGTCACGTACCCGCTCAAGTCCTCGCAAGCTAGGAACACAGCCGGCCCCGCCATGTCGTCTGGCGCCCCCGTGCGGCCGAGGGGGATGCGGCCCTCCATGTACTCGCGCTTGGCCGGGTCGCTGAGATCCACGTCGTTGAGCTGCGTGCGGATGGTACCCGGCAGCAGCGCGTTGCAGCGGATGTTGTACCTGCCCAGGGCCACGGCACAGCTCTGCATCAGCGACAGCACGCCGGCTTTCGTCGGGGTGTAGTGCGTCTGCTGCCCGCCGCCCACGAGAGCCGAGATGCTCGAGACACCGATGATGCTGCCGCCACTGGGCTTGGAGTTGGGGTCTTTGGCGAGATCCTGCTCGTATTGGCTCGCCATCTGGCGCGCCGCGGCTTGTACGATATAGAAGGCCCCGTCGAGGTTGGTCCGCACCGTGCGCGAGAACAGGTCCGGCTCCAGGTCGAGGAACTCGGCAAAGGTGCAAATGCCCGCGTTGGAGACGCAGATGTCGAGGCGGCCCGTGCCCATCTTTTCCACGGCGTACTCGACCAGCTTACGGCCGGTCGCCGGGTCTGTGACGTCGCCAGGCAGGTGGTCGATCCGGCCAATCGTGACCCCCGGAGGCGCGTTCACCCTAAGCGCGGCGGCCTCCGACAATATCGAGTCAAGGTGCGTCGCGTCCCGCGCCAGGTCCAAATGGTTGACGACGACGTTGCAGCCCTGGCGGATGTACGCGAGGGCGATAGCGCGGCCGATACCCGTAGTAGCGCCCGAGATGATGGCGGTCTTGCCGGCGAGGAGGTTAGTGGGAGCCATCTTTGCTGCTGTATTTCTTTTCTTCTTCTCGATGGTGGTACCTGCTTGCTGATGAAGAGATACGGAGGGGCAGATTTATGTGACTAGACAAACTGCAAGACTATCGTGTGAGAGCTGTTGGGTCTAACGACAAGAATCAATGATGAAGTGTGTGCGAGTGTTGTGTCAGCGAAGAGAAGAAGTGAGTGATCAAGGAACGATGTAGAAGATGGTGTCTCTCTGTCTATGTAATGTGAGGCAGGGACGGTCCGGACTGCTAGCTCCGAGGAGGAGGAATTGGCAAATCACCAAGGAAGGCGGCCCCGGAGCTTCACGATAACGCAGCAGCGAGGGGCGGCTCCCGACGCTCACTACCAGCTCTGCAAGTGCCTGTATCACAGGCCGACAGCTTCACTGCTGGCTCTGTTCGCGCCCCAGTCAATTCACCTGCATAAAACATGCACCAGAATTTGCTTCCGGGATATGAGATCTCCTTAGCGGCCCTGGTTCAAGGCAACAGTTCTCGTGAGGCCAATACTGCTCGCAACTTTGGAAGCTTCGACTGCCCCGCGTTTCGGGTTAGCAGCAGCCGAAGGGAGGGGTCTTGAATGAATCGGTGCTATGACGAAGCTAGTGGGGAGAGCCATGATTCACCGTGAATATCCAGCTTGACGTATTGCTTCATGAGCAATCAAACGACAAACAATCCAAATCGAAAATGGAAAAGAGTAGAATCTTCCAATTAAACTTGAATTATCTTACTACAGACAGCCAGTTGGGTTTCATGTAAAGGCTACACGTAGCTGGCGACGGCAACACGTTGTTTAAACTTCAGTGATTAGGGGGTTGTATAAACAAACTGGCTAACCCTCTCGCTCTCTAACCCTCACAGCATTTTCCACAGATAATTTGAATAATATGATAATGGAGTAGTACTGGTATACTATTTAAGGACTGTAGAACAATTATTCCGCTGATTATTCAGTTATCGAGCCTCCAGTTATGCCAATCTTCAATAGAATAACTGGTGCGGTCATTGATCTAGATCGACACTAGCACGTATTTCCCAGCCTGCAGTGTCAATCGAATAGCCCATGTCGTCCGATCTACGAAGATGATGGGGAGGAAAGGTTATGAGTGGGTTGTGCCAATATGTAAGAAGCTTTATCAGATGGTCAAGACACTGGCTTGACAACATCGTCCTTTTGCCCGGTTGGGGACGGTTTGGCTTGGTTGGTTAGAGCACTAGTTGCAGCACCGTGACACAATAGTCTAAGGCGAAGCGAAATAAATGAGGCTCGGAGAAGGATTCAGAAAGGAGAGTGGAATCCACTCTCCATGTTATGAATAAACTAGTCAGTCATGCTATGATACAAATGCGGGCTCCATGGGTTATGGGTTGTCCGGTTGGCAATTTTGGTAATTAGGCGGGCTGTGATGCGGACGACTGGGCAGGCTGGGATTCTGCAGACTGGGACTCCGCAGGCTTCAAGGCTGGGGTTGGCGCTGGGTGGAATAAATAGTCAGATGAGATTAGTTTGGATCTCGCCGCCTCATTGATTCTCAAGCCGAACCCAGGCCTGTCCAGATCCGCTGTGGTCAAGAAGCCCCGAGTCGGAATAGGTTCGTCCATAAAGAGGTCCCCAAAGACCGGGAGGACGCTCTTACCGTCGGGTGAGTTGGCGAGGTACTCTTGGAAGGGCGTGTTGGGTTGCGATATAACAAAGTGGTAACTATAAGAACCACTGGCATGCGGAACCACAGGGATGTCGTAGGCTGCTGCGTGCGCGGCCACCTTGAGCAGTTCTGTCATGCCGCCTAGCCACATGACATCAGGTTGGATGATATCGAGGTTGCGGTTCTCGATCAGCTTGCGGAAGCCGTATCTCGAGTACTCATGTTCACCCGTAGTGAACTTCATGGTAGGGTGTGCCCGCTTGATTTGCTCGAAGCCGTCAGTGTCATCAGGCGACAGGCACTCCTCCCACCAGTTAATGTTCAGGTCCTTGCACGCTTCAACGATCTCGATGGTGTACGACACGTTCAAACTCATGTAGCAATCAACCATGATGGGGTAGTCTGGTCCCACACTCTCGCGATGTTTGCGAAGGAATGCAACATTCTTCCGCAGACCCTCATGTCCGTCAGTGGGACAGTAGGGGAGAGGCACTTTGGCTCCCCAGAAACCCATATCCTTGGCCGCCGTGGGCTCGGGGCCGGTGCAGTAGAAGTCAATTCTCTCGCGTGCAGCACCACCAATCATCCGGTAGACGGGCTCATTGCGTATCTTGCCGAGCAAGTCCCAGATGGCCAGGTCGATGACGGAAATGACGGCCACGGGTAGTCCCTTGCGGCCGTAGAACATCGAGGCTCTGTACATCTGCTCAAACAGAAGATTCGTGTTGCGAGGATCCGCGCCAATGAGGAATCGTTCAAAATGCTGGTGTATCAACCAACATCCCGGCGGGCCTAGGGGCCTTGTAAACACTCAAAAATCAGATACAGGAGTCGACATCATTACTTACCTCCAAATCCTGTGGCAAATCCAATAGTTCCATTGTCGTCTTCTATTTCAACCAGGATCGAACCCAGAACATTGATACCCCAGCTTGTTCTAGACTTCTTATACTGGTCCCAGATCGAACATGGCGTAGATATATCGGTATCGATCAACCTAATGGATTAACCATAAGCGGAAGACCAATTGAATACCGTTGGTTCGAGATACTTACCAATGACCGCCTTTGACATTGTGGTAATCACCGCCTGTGTCATAATCAGCAAGCTGGTGATCAATAGCTAATATTTTCACACGTACCTGAACCAACGCCTCCGATAATGGAGGTTCGAATGGCCTTGATCTTGGGGAATGACTTCACGCTCATGTCGGGCTCGGGCATGATGGATAATCAGTGGAAAGAGTCGTGGGTAACCAGCGGGAGTCGTGGATAATGAGTGGGAATAGTCTTGGATGACCAGTGGTAAAAGCCTTGGATAACCCGTGGGAGCTCTGAATAACCAATGAAAACAGTCTTGAGTAATCAGTGGTAAGAGTCGTGGATAACCAGTGGTAGTCTTGGATGATGAGCGGGAATAGTCTTGGATAACCGGTGGAACCAGTGGGAATGGTCTTGGATAATCAGTGGGAGGAGTGGGATAATGAATGGTGTTTATGAGAAAGTACCAAATGTTCTCTTTATGGGAACGCTGGTCGAAGCCAGCTTAGGTCTATTGATAACATGGAACCTTGGAAGTCATTGGAAGTCACGCCAAATCATACGCGTGCCTGCCTGCCCACACTTGGTCCCCTAGCCTCAAGATGGGTATAGAACGCGATAGGAAGAAGGAGCGAGACTCGTTCATCGACGTCCCATATGGCCGAGGCGCTTTCTTGCGCAGCGCCGAGGTGACGACGTGCGGCTCGTGATCGGCTAGAAATGACCCGACCTACTAAGATTAACGAAACTACTTGGACTTGAACTGACTGGCAATAGCGCTGAGTGGACCACCGCTATTGACCTACTGCGCTGCTGGACCAATGGCGTGTCCAACTTGTACACCTCGGAAAGTCAAAATGATCTGCTGCCGGCTGCTGCTGCTGCTGCTGCTGCTGCTGCTGCTGCTGCTGCTGCTGTTGGTGCATGAGTGCCGTTGTCAAAATGCAAGACCGAGTTCTTCAAAAGTCGGAGCCTGACAATCGACGCTTCCTTAATAGTAAGTGCATGTATAATGAATACAGAATATGCATACTTCCACTGGTAAACCCATACGAGTCTTGGATTGGGCATTCGGTTGTGGGTTGAAGTGACACCGCGCCTCAACAAATCTGACTTACATGTAGCTAACATGTAGGCATCTCAAGTTGGAGAAGGCATACCTACCTGGCTGATGCTAAGTGCGCGCGGTATGATCGAGGGATGGTTGTGAGCAGATGAAAATCAATGTATCGCACTATAACAGGAGCGACCTTGGCACATCTCGAGCTCCTGTTTTCCTAATATATCTTTTTCTTTTCTCTCTCTCTAACATACACGCAGCGTGTCTCTACCGCTGCTGCTCAATAAATTCAATCCTTGACTCAAATACCTCATGTATGTGATCGCTTGCCATGGCGCTGTTCTATCTGCATAATGCAGACGTAGATATTGCTCGTGACACAAGCCTGGCAGCTTGGAGAACAGGGATGCTCCGGTTCACCCCGCATTTTCATATTAACCTGGGGAGCTTGTGCTGACAGGCTGGGGTACTCGAAATTCATGTTGCTTTTTCCAACATATCACAGGAAAAGCTCACAGCCCATCATATACTTCGGTAATAGACTACCGTTGTGCACAGAGTATTGTCGTTTCCAATAAAAAAAATGAAGATGACTATGCGCCCATATCTTCACTCGAATGCCGTGTTGATCGTGAGGTGGAATGACCTGGAGAGTCTGGAGAAATCCCTTCCCTTCTCCCCACCGAACCTCTGGGATTTAGCGGGGTCCCGGTCGTACAACGTTTTCGGCGCCAAGTTGTAGGCAAATCAATTAATTACCTTTGCATATGGGAATTCGCAAGTCTGACATGCATTGTGTGTAAAAGGCAAGCAGCGAATGAACAGATGCACGTAACCTGACAACTGCCGATGGCCCGGAACTCCCAGAGCTCCAGGGCCTATGAGGGTGTGTGTGAGGGTGTGAGGGTGCCCAGCACACATCAGTTGGGCCTCCTTCTTGGGTGACACCCGCCCGACGAACTAACACGAACCTGTCTCCTCTTCGTCCCCAGACCCCAGACAGACAGACGACACCGAGACGGGCGCCAACTCGTTGTGTGCCGTTATTGTCTTATTCCTCTTTCCACCCCCTCTCTTCCCCCAATTTGCCCACAATAAAATTCCCCGGGGCCCAGAACCGCTCCATCGAATCCATTACTTCTGCTCAACATTACCCCGAGCTATCACAAACTATCGGCCCATACCGTCGCTCTTTCGTGGTTCTGTGTCTTTGTCTCGAATGCTAAACAGACTTCGGACTTGAAACATGCCGCTGCTTCATTGTACCGAGAAGAGAAGCGCCTATCTTTGAGTCCGTCTACCACTTCGGTCCTACTCCCGGCCGGGGGTGTGTGCCTGTATCTTGGCTCAGAGCTTGTCTGTCCTAGGCATTCAAAAGCCATGCCGGCCGACAACGGAACCCAGCCACACCATCTTGCCTCGCCGCCACTACACCACCGCGACAAAGCAGACCCTGACAGCGACGATGGCAATGGCCTCCACAGCGGGGACGATATAGACGCTGATGATGACCAATATGAGGCCGAATCTGCGAGGACTGGAAAACGCAAGAGGCCGCTCTCTGTTTCGTACGTTATTTTCCATTTGATCTACGTCTAAAGGGGCGAATGGCCTTCTAGCTCGGGTAGTATAGACTCCGATGCATCACCAGTCATGTTGGTCCCATGCTGGGCCATCAATTATTGGCCCCAAGTTGAATCTCTTCACTGCCTCATGAACCCCGGCTTGGGCCCTGAATTTAACATCATTCGTGCATGTGTCGATTGCGTTCAATAACGAAAGTGCCATCGAATTGAGTGGTGTTCGATATCAACTTGATCATGAGAGAATACTTGCTAACTTGGACTAATCGTCAAGGTGTGAGCTGTGTAAGCAAAGGAAGGTGAGTCAATTTTCTCGATCTGCGTTATAAGTACAGTTACTAACAAGACCATAGGTGAAATGTGATCGTGGTCAGCCGTCTTGCGGGTGGTGCAAGCGCAACTCGGTCTACTGCGAATATCGGGAAAGGAAGAAACCGGGCTTAAGGGCGGGCTACGGTAGGGAGTTGGAACAACGTCTGGACAAGCTGGAGGAGATACTGCGGTCACATTCGGAGATCTTGCAGAGCTCGTATATCCACAATCCGCATCATGCTGCGCCACCGAGCGCGCCCAGTGTTCGGAACAGCAACGCGAGCGTACCCAGTGATCATGGCACGCCCAGGGATCAGGCGCCCCTGTTCCGGCAGAATGAGCCGTTGCGTACACCGCAAGCCGAGACGGCTTTATTCCTTCAGAAGCCATCGACATATCCCGCCGTCACACAGAGTGTCGACTTCGGTATGCCGCCGCAGACCCCGTCGATGCATTCGGTGCATGATGGGTTCCAGCCCCCAATGCACCTATCCAATATATCGCCCACAAACCAAGTGTCCAACATTCCGGTCAGTGCATCGGCTCAGGACTACTACAGTAGCAGCCACTCTCTCCAATCACCAGGCCTCAGTGTCACACAGAGTCAAACCCATATCTCGTCAGATCAGGACTTGCCTCCATACGATCTGCTGTACGCCCTCGCAGATCTATACTTCAAACACATCAACACCTGGTGCCCAATACTGCATCGCAAAACCACGCTTGATGCGTTATTCGGACCATCGGCACTAGATGAGACAGATAGGATCTTATTACATGCTATTGTCGCAACGACTCTACGATACTCCACGGATGCTCGACTGACGGACGAGAGGAGGCAACACTACCACGATGTGTCTAAGAACAGAGTTCTGCTCTACGGCCTGGAGCACTCTTCAGTCAAGGTTCTGCAAGCTCTGGTGATCCTTGCTCTCGATTTGTGCGGTAGTGGTAATGGACCTCCTGGGTGGAACATCATGGCTCTGATCACGCGATCCGTCGTGCAGCTGGGACTAGCCGTGGAGAGCAACTCGTTCTCGGTTTCGCCTAGCTTTTCATCCATTTACACACTTCGGGCCATGTTATTACCTGAGCCACGGGACTTTGTGGAGGACGAATCGAGGCGGCGGCTGTTTTGGATGATCTACCTGCTGGACCGCTACGCGACCATAGCCACAGCATTCGAGTTCGCGCTGGATGACAAGGAAATTGATAGGACGCTACCCTGTCGCGACGATCTCTGGATGAAGAATCAGAAGGTTGACACCCGATGGTTCCAGACGCAGGACTACCCATCCGACCTGCCGGATCACGATACGAATCGGCCGGAAAATCTGGGGGCTTTCTCTTACTACATTGAGATTCTCGGGATTCTATCCAAGATCCACAAGTTTCTCAAGCAACCTGTCGATATAAGTGCATTGAGCGATGTCGAACAATGGCAGATGAGGTACAAACAGCTCGACAACTTGCTTACGTCCTGGAAGTTCGGTCTTCCTGGCGACTTCGGTAACATGGCCAAACTGTACCAGCCCAACTGCAGCAAAACCTTGAATTGCGCCTGGGTGATGCTCCACGCGACGTACCACACGGCCGTCATCCGTCTACATTCCTCCGCGGCCTACCCAACCACACGCTCCCCCATCTTCACCCCGTCGCTGATCGCCAGCCAGCACTGCCATGGCGCGGTCGAGAACATCGCAGCCCTGGGCGAGTTCGTCGTGCAGAACGGCCTGCTCCACAAGCTCGGCCCGCCCTTCGCCTTCACCCTCTGGGTCGCCGCGCGCCTGCTCCTCGTTCACGGCTCCACGGTCGAGCACAAGCTGTCGCCCCAAATCGCCTTTCTCGTCGACACGCTCCGCGACATGGGCCGCTACTGGCCCGTCGCCGCCCGCTACTGCGAGCTGCTGCAGCGCGTGCTCGACGAGCACGCCGACAGCGAGCGCTCGCTGGGGACCACGGGCGAGCGCATCACGCCGTCCTCGGTCCGCATCCTCGCCGACATGCGCCGCACGGCTTTCGACTTGGATATCCTCATCAGCCGCCAGCCGCGCCACCTGACCGGTCCTGGTGGTGCTGGCGGTGTGGGCGGGCCGGCAAGTCGGTTACCCAGCGTGACGCCGGCTCGCACGCCGGCGCCTAACGAGCTCGAGTACCTCGACGTCTTCGACTTCTTCAACGTGCCCCGCTTGCCTTTTGGAAGCGAGGCGGCTCCAGGTAATGGGACGGCGAACCACCAGCACCACCAGAATGGAGGGGCGGAGATGAAAGACGAGTTGCCGCCAGGCCATGGTGGGCCGAACGGTGGTTCCAATAATACTGGGAGCGGAGGGGGCGCAGGGACAGCTGTGGCAAATGAATTTAATATTACCAATTTCATGGTCGACGCGAATAGTGATTGGCTATTTCGCCAGTCATAATACATATACGGAATGGAATAGCTAATTGGGATATAATGGCATATACTGAGCAAAACCCGGAAGTGGGACGTGAATTGCAGTTATGAGCATATGTAACACACATATATACGTCTACGACCATATCGCGTTTTGTTCCCACGCCGGTGTATGATCCCCGTAAGTTGTCTAGGATTTGTGCTGAACATCCCCAAGATCCTCCAAGCCCTTCAACGCCTCGCATGCATCCGCCCAGGCCGTGTCGCCCTCGTAAAGCTGACTCCGCAGGTAAGCCCAAGTCATCCGCTGCACGGTCCCCAGCCGCTGCGGGCTCGCATCCGCCGGCGTCCCGACCGCATCCCACCCGTCGACGCCGCCGAGGCAGTGCAGCCCGCCCTTGACGGTGAGCAGGTCCTTGGGCCCCGGCGCCAAGTGGTATGCATCCATGTGGAACTCGGGGCCCCGGGTGCTCGTCAGGTGCGGGCTCGCGTCGAGGTCCCCCGCGACGACCAGCGTCGGCGCGCTGAGCCGCCCGAAATTGGGCCCGTAGAAGGGGAGCATCTTCCGGCCCATCTCGGTCTCAAGCGGACCGGACCCGGCGCCCGCCATCAGCACGCCCGCTTTGATACGCGTGTCGCGGCCGCCAAAGGGAGGCTGGTCGGGGAAGCGGGGGTCGGTGTTGAGGACGCCTAGGGGCAGGGCGGCGATGGAGGCGCCGAAGGAGTGGCCGATGAGGCCGATGCGCTCGCGGTCCAAGACGAGATGGAAGGGGGCCGCGGCCTCGATCTCGTCGAGGCGGTCCAGGATCGTGGTGAGGTCCCGGACCGCCGTCTTCCAGTGGAATTCGTTGCCTTCCTCTCCCGCAGGCGAAAGCTGGGTGAGGTCGTAGAACCGGGAGTACAGGTGCGTCGGTTGGATCACGGCGAAGCCGCGGCCGGCGAGGAAGTCGGCGAGGGGCGCATAGCCCTCGTGGGAGGAGAGGAAGCTGCTGGGGCCCAGGCCGTGAGACAGGATGATGACGGGCAAAGGCTCGCCGTTCTTGGATGATGGGCATGACGGGACAGACACGCGGATCTGTAACGGCGCGGGGCGGTCTGGGACATCTTCAAGGACGATGGGGCTGTAGGAGAGGACGGGAGATGGGTCAGGCACGGGGATTTTGGCAGCGAGGCCGAGCTGGGAGTGGTCTCCGAAGAACATGTTTGATGAAATATGTAGTGTACTATTATGATATACAGCTACCTACAATTGATGGACTTACTAGGTTCTTTCTGAATTTGATATGCAATTCATATAGTCTCTTTTATACTTATGAGCAGTAGGAGTGTGCGCCCATCGCGATGCAATCGTAGTCCTTACTCGGCTCCCATCCTCATCTAGTCGTGAGCTGACCAATTCGGAGATCAGCTCTCCTTAACTCCAACCGGAGCATGCATGAGGAATGAGGTTTCTCATTGTCAGCGTCGCGGACCTAAGGTGCTTAAATACGTGCTGCCGGCTGAGATAGCGTCCATGGACATTTCGAAATGTGCGAAGCCGTATTCCAGGAAGAGTCAATGCTTAGCTTGCAATTCAGCAGTGGCTGACTAAGTAAGGTGAATTCGTAGCTTATATGCAAACAATACTTACTTAGTTCTTACATAAGGAGGGACTTGGTGGCATTCGGATCCTAGACCGAGTCACCTAACCCAGCAGATGGCGTGCAGCAAGCAATCTTCGTTAGGGAAGGGGACGAGAGTCTACCTACTAGTGACCTAGCAGTACAGCGGTGGGTGGGCCGATCCCTTACCATCGAGACGAACGTGACATGTTGTTGTGATGGATGTGATGGAAGAACGTCGCTCAAGGCACACATGCACCTGGATTGCTGTCACGTCGGAAGATACTTGAGTAGTTAGAGGCCTCCATCAAGGTACTCGAACAGGCTCTGGTGCTGCGTGTGGCATGCGCGACTCCCTACTCGCGTAGCTTAGGTTCATCAGGTACCGGACCCCGGGCGTATTCGGCCCCGGTCAAGTGGCCCTGAATATGCGCAGCCGCGACCCCCGCATCAATCCACTGAGAGCTGGGAGGAAATGTGTCGTCAATTCCACTGCTCATGCCGGCAGATGGTGAGTGATCACCGTCAATCCGCACTGCCTGCCTGGAAGGCTGGCTGAGCCTGGCCTGTATCGTACAACGTCAATGTTCGGGGAAAGCCAAGCATCCATCTCATCTTGTATGTATAGCTGTAAGTTTGAGCATGGGTTGCATGCTGTACAAGAAGAAGCCATCCAAATCCAAACAAACACGCCCGGGCGAGGATATTGTCAGACGGCCCGGGTTAACGGCATGCAGAGCAGTTGCGCTGGGCGTTGCGCTGAGCTTTGTGCCTTGTGATAGCCGAGGCCAAGGACAATTGCAGACAGACGAAAGCCACATCGTTAGCGAGCCAATAGTCATCTGGGCTCTTTCCGGCGTGGGCTACGCAAAGAGTGCCGACATCCGTGATGATACAGAGCTTCCAATGCAATTGCATCTCGCACAGTAGATCAATTGGTTGGAGAAGCTTCTGGTTTGCAGCGGAATCTCATGATTCTCGTTGCCACGGAAGCTGTGATGGACCAACAAGCAACAAGCAATCAATCAAGCAAGCAAGTGTGAGCGCGCCGCCTGCTTTCCCAGCGCGATTACGTAGCGTCGTTGGACAAGCTAGGTACCTACTGGACAGGGGCGCATGGAGGGGCAGAGGGGCAGAGGGGCAGAGGGGCAGGAAGGAGGGGCAGAAGGTAATAGCTTGGCCAGGTTACAACAAGCTAAACTGTGGCCAGCTTGTGCAGCAGTGACGATGTGACCTCAACTGTTTCCAATACATACATGCATACTTAACCTACACAGACAGAATCAAGCAAAGAGATGACAGATCTGCACAAACACTCGGTGTGCATATCATCATCAGCATCATCATCGTCATCTTCAGATAGCATGGCGGTCGTTACCCACCAGGAACTGGAGACCATTTCATCAAGTTCCTGCTGACGTGTTTACCGCTTGAACGCTCAGGGGAATGAGATGCACATCGTTTGCGTTCTCAAGCTTGCAAGATGCCACCTGGCTTGGCAATAGTGGGAAAAAAAGGGCGGGCCAGGCCATGCTAGAGCCACCGACCAATCACTAGGGCCTAAGCTCGGGCGGTTTCTTAGGCGCGCTGCTTGTTCGGCGGGCGCTGGCGTATCGAGCGTATCCTTCCCTCTGGGGCTCTCCTAGGCCTTCCCTCTTTGTCCAACACTTGCACCCTATCCTTACTGTATGTACCGTAACACCTGAATCTGTAACCACCACCACAACAACCGCCCGCCCCCATTCTCACTTCTCACTTGCAGCTTCTCCTTCATGCTTGGTCAATCCGATACACCTCAGCTCAACTTTACCTGATACAGCCTCGCTCCCCGTCAGTGCCGCAATGCCGAGAAGCCACGTACATCCTAGCTTGGCGGGAGGGGAATTCCATGCCCTCATGCCCTGGATGGCTCTGCCCGCCAGTGGGGTCCCTGTTTGTTTGATCCCTCAAATCGCCCCGCAGGGGTCTTTGAAGATGGGATTGGGGTCCAGTTTCTAAAAGGGTCTACAGGTAGCAGGCTATGTACATACAGTAGGTGGCATGGTGGCATGGAAACGGGTGGTTCCTCTCTAGATACACATGACAGGCGTCAAACCGGCCAGACTGGCCAGGACTAGGCAAGCCTCCTTCATCATGGACTGATGGCATTGGCATGGGCTAGAAGCCTGGGCCATGCTGATGAAACAAACCCCTCAGCCAGCAACAAGCCAGCTCAGAAGAGGCAACCAGCACCCGCCCCAAGAGTGAGGGGCAAGTGATGCCATGCCACTGTGCCACGATCCCCTTTCGATGGGGAAGGTAAGCTCGTAGGTTCCCCCAAGATGCATATAAAGCTCTAGCTCTCGTCCCGATCTAGATTCCCTCCTTTTTGATCTTCAGTTCACCATCTACAACCTTCCAAACAACCAATCCAAACCACCACCACACACTCCATCACCATGTCTTTCTTCGATACCGCCCGTGATGTCCGTCTTGAGGACGGCCACATGCTCCGCGCCAGCCTCCAGCGCGTCGACGGCGAGTGGCAAGACGCCGAGATCGACCTGAACGACCACATCGGCAACGACAACGGCCGCTTCTGCTGGGACAGCAACGGTATGTGGTCTCCCCCTTCCTCCTTCACTGCCCTTCCTATGACGCAATGCCGTATGGCTAGGCAGACAGAGAGACCATTTTACTGACATGACCTTCCATAAACAGGCTTCGCTGGCTCCGCCGAGGGCATCTGGTGCTCCATCGAGGGTGACGGCCCCGTCTGCGTCCTCCGTGGCCGCCTCCGAAACGCTGATGGCGAGTTGTGCGAGCACGACCTCAACCTGTCTGAGCGCCTCGGCAACAACGACGGCCACTTCCAGTGGGGTAAGTGACGACGCCTCGTCCCATCTCCAGATGAATAGCAGTTGGACTCATGGCTAACTCTTATCCCTCCGCAGTCTAAACCTTCTCAACTGTGCAGTCCTCGGGCAGCTCTCTATGACCAGGAGTCTTCTTTAGCATAGCGTTACCCCCGACCGTCAATTGAAAACATGTCAAATCCAAGATAAAGCTTCTTTGATGCTCGGAACGTGCTGTGATGATATGATAACCTCGAGTCAAGAACATGCTTGCTGTATCAAATTATCATATGTTATATGTGTGGTAAACATCTGATAGAATCTAAGATGTAATCTGGGCATTAGCCATCCAAACAACTGAAGAAATGTTCGGGATTGGAATTGGCCCAAGACGGTGGGATTCTAGCTCCACGCGGCGTTGTGAACACGACTCGATGGTCGGAAGCTACGAAGCGGGTCTCATACGGAAACCTGTCCTCCGATCCTCGGCGGTTCCCCGGATCGTCCCAAAATCGTTTGTTTTGTCAGCCTCGTCGCCCTCCCCGCTTACCCCCTATTGGCTTGTCAAGCAAAGTCATTTCTAGAGCGGCAACATTACACAACCCAACCACGTTTCTAGAATAACCCAATTGTAGAACAACAAGCCTTGCCAAACAGCCAAAGCCAGTCAGTCCGCAGCCATGGCCACCAACACGGGCCTTCCCTCATTCACCATCCGCGCCATCACGCCGGCAGAGACCCTCAACCTCCGGCACCGCGTGCTCTGGCCCGACAAGCCGGTCTCGTATGTCCAGCTGGACGAGGACGACCAGGGCCACCACTTCGCCGTGTTCCTCGAGGGGACGCAACCCCCGCCGATGCCGCCCAATCTGCCCCAGCCGGACGAAGCGGCTAATATTGCGCCGCAGGAACGGGAGGAGCCCGTCAGCATCATCTCCATCTTCTTCGCGGGCGACGAGACCAACCCGAAGAAGGTGGCACGGTTCCGCAAGTTCGCCACGGACCCCAAGTGGCAGGGCCGCGGCGTCGGCTCCGCCCTCCTGCGGTACACTATCGTCTTTGCCGTCACCGAGGGCGCCGAGTCCGTTTGGTGCGATGCCCGGACCTCGGCTTTGGGGTTCTATCAGAGGTTTGGGCTTGATGCGGAGGGGGAGGAGTTCTTTAAGGGGGATGTGCCTTATATGAAGATGAGTCGGACGTTGCCTTGAATTATTTTTGTTGATGGGGGGTAGGGGGAAGGGGGAACGGGGGAGGTGTTTACTAGAGGTTAGAAGGGAAAAGGGGGAAGTGGGAAGAATGGATCTTAGGTTGGGAGGCATCTCTAAATAGACACATCTGCTATATGGGATTCATTATACTTGGGCTGTACTAGATATAACCAAGATAAACTAGAAATGCAATTGATAATATGGACATCCATGGCAATAAGTGCTGAAGTTGACTATGAATAATGTGGTGAAGCTAAACCAGACATTCATTATGTAGCATTAGGTAGCCATGGTAGACACATATTCATGATGATAGAGCCGTATCTAACAAGGCTGGAGTCGGATACAAACCTCCAGTTCCTGACATTGGGATTCCTGAGTGGAAGTTCATTCATGAAATTCAAGAACCGATTTGTACACATGTGCAAGCCGGGCGTTGTCTCAACATCTTCAGATAAATAGAAAGCAAAAAGAGGAAGTTGTTCCCGCACCAGGATTCGAACCCGGGCCTTTGGAGTATTCATTATGAATGGAATGAAAATCCAATATCCTAACCACTGGACGATACGGGATTCGGTTCTCAATGTTGCTGTTGTTGTTGGAAGGATCTTCCGTTGTTTGCATTTACCACTTCGGGTGTTTGGTGGCCAAGAGACCTAAGGCATCAATGGGACGGTACCTGTGGTGCAGCATATGTACCATCTGCAAACGGCCAAGGTACATCCCATGATTGCTCTGGTCATGCGTGGTGCCTTCCCTACAAACACAGACCCATTACCACGGGTTCACCCTACAAATAATGGACACAAGCTCGATATCTCAAGCTCAGATTGACTTACCCTGGGCACCAGAAACAGTACGCAGGTAGCAGGAATGCCTATTTAATCATCTTCTTAAAGAGTTGAGTATCTTGACCTCGGCATCCTCCCCTATTTCCAGATTTGCCGATGCCTCCATCCTACAATCGTGATATCGCAGACAATTACATATTCTCATTCAGGTGTTCAATCCATTCACGGCCCAGCCTCGATACTAGCTTACGGAACAGGCAGGTTCAATTCTGGATAGTCTGGGATCGGCCACCTTCCATCAATGTTTTCCGCTGGCAGAACCTTGTGCATCAACTGGTCCACCTTTAGAGTGGCTAACGCCCAAGCAGTGTTTTGCAATAACCAGACGCCAAACTTGGACGAGGGAAACATGGCACTGAGCATGGCCGGTGGCAGCCTCTGGTATTCGTCGACCGGAGGCCGGACAACCTCGCTGTATGCTTGCAAAGCCGGCCCGATGTCGTTCTTATGCTTCGCCAGCTCGCCGGCCAGAACATACGCCCCGATGAGGGACAGCGTCGTACCCATACCCGTAAAGGGCGCCGGGCAGTATCCAGAATCCCCCACCAGGACGACTCGACCCTTGTAGAGCGGGTCGATCTTGATCTGCCCGACTTCGTGCGCGTAGAAGTCGTCACAATTCTCCATTGCGTTGAGGAATCGGTCGGCTTCCCAGCCGGCACCCGAATATACCTGGCGGAAGGCTTCCTTCTGTTTTGCGAGGGGCTCTTTGTACGCCTGACGGAAGAGCTCTGCGTTCTTGCGTGCGAACAAGTACACCTGCGTCATCGGGCGGTCGCCATTTCGGATCAAGATTGACCGGCTTTCGGGAGCATTGAACCACTTCGCCATGCCGCCCTCTCCCTCAGCACGTGGAATGCTGAAGTAGGCAGTATGGATCCCCAGGGAGTGGAAAGCGGCTGCACTGGCTTCAGCTCCCCAGGCAAGACGTCTTGTCCGCGAGCCTTGGCCGTCTGCGCCGACCACTAAGTCATACCGGCCCGTATCTCCGCTCGAAAACTTGACATCAACACCATCATCATCTTGCGAAAGTTCTGTGATGCTCTTGCCAAACTCGTAGTTCAAGCTGCCCCCCATCTCATTTGGCCTAGCCGAGTCAATGATCTCCTTCCGTCGCTTCAGGCTTGCCTCGTACAGCATGTTAACCAGATCACTACGCATGATCTCGCGGTCCGTAGACAGTGAGTAGTTCCGCTTTCCGTCAGTCGTTACTCCGAATTCAGCGAGCGAATTGCCCTTCTTGTCGACAAACTGCATCCCTGTCTCGGCGACCAAGAGCGGCTTGATGTTCTCGTGCAGACCCATCTTCTTGAGAATGGGCAGCCCCTGGGCCTTCACGTCGAGCTGCTGGCCCGCGACGCGCAATGAGGACGCACGTTCCACGACCGTGATCTTGTGCCGGGGATCGGCGTACTGCAAAAGTGTCGCGAGAGCAGGCCCGCAGACGCCGGCGCCCACGATGAGGATGTTGAGGGGCATGATGGTGGCAGATGGTGTCATAGGGGTTTGTGTTACCATGAACTGAGGATTGTGGATGCGACTAATGTCGAAATACAAGAGGGACACGGGAACTGGGCAATGCTTAGGGTCTTTTCCAGGGAGAAACAAACTGGCTCTGGTAAACGAATTGATTATAAAATCTTTCATCTTTTGAGGGAAATTATTGTCCCCTATATACTGCTGTCTATTTGGTAGCGTGCGCGCGCGGCCGTGATTGCGGCCGTGGTATCGGCCGTCGCTCGGACCCGAGAAGTCAGCAAGGGAAATTCCACGGGCATCCAATTCCAACCTACGGAAATATCGGCGTTACGAAGCTACCGTGTGACCATTCACCCATACTTGTTAGCTATGGTGAATAACTCGTCTGGCCACCGGCAAATACATTATATACGAAGATTTTCTGAGTTGCGAAAAGTCAGTCGCAAAATTGTTCATTTTGAACAGTGCAGCAAGATTAAACTCCGGTTTACTGACAAATAGGAACATAAAGCCAAGATAAGACCCAGAAAGGAGCTGGAGGATGAGAAACAAATAAAAAAGGGAAAAAGAAAGTGCCCGCAGAGGGAGTTGAACCCTCTTGCCTTTAAGGATATTCTAATGATACTACCGCTAGGCTATACCGACCCGGACAAGTGAACCAGGTATTAAAATGACATATAAACTCTTGGGCGAGTGTCGGTTACTACTGTTGTTTCTATCAAGTCTCTGGTTGTGGATGAACTCAAATCCAATTTTCGGCCCAGACCTATAAGAAAGTATAATATTCTCATCGTCCCCCTTCGACACATGCCTCACACCACCTGCCAGAGGCACAGACGGCGGTACGAGAAGGGTTGTCATTCCACTATTTGCTCAACTCATCGAGGCACTCTTTGGCCTGGGGTACGGCTTTAACCAGGACTTCGGTGATCTCGTTCCACACGATCTGCTGCAGCCTCTTGCCCATTGGGCTGGCGACGACAGGGAGCCTGAATTCGGAGATTTCATTCGTTAGCTGATTGCCCCATTGTAGTAGGAGACATATCATGCCCCTTTCCTTTCTGGATAAGAGGTGCTGAACTCACTTTGTATATTCCTCGTGTGGCGTAAGCCGAGACAGGCGGTGCCCCTAGATAACATCCCAGCACTCAGGTTAGCTTATTCAAAACTTGTAATTTTTCAACATAACTTGGAGGAAAGGCAGAGAATGATTTTTTTTTTCGGAAATAATCATATTTGCAGTACTTACGTGCTCTTCTTCAGTGGTCAAACCCCCCATGATCAGAATCCGGGCACCGTTGTCCGCGGTTTTGAAGACGGCGGGGATTACGATGGGCGCTATTAACTGCAAAAAGCGCGAGGCCTCGAGTACGTGTCGTTGGATCTCTGTCTGCACCATGCCTGGCTCCATCGAGTTGATGATCACCCAAGGCCTGGTCAAATGGAGCGATGTACGATCAGCCAGATGGAAATAGTAGATTGGAAGCAGGAGTGACAATAGGTCAGGCAGTAACTGGAATGTCTCAGGTTGGAAGAGGAATGGAGTATGGGATTACTTACTTTCCATCAGGCCCGATGGCCAGCTTGTTCAGTTCCCTACCCGCGTACATCAGCAAGGCTTTGGAGATGTTGTAACCCCCCGATAAGCCCGGCGGCCAGTTCTCCTCCTTGTTCCAGTGGTTCAGGATACCCTCCCCTCCGCCTGACACCGACCAGCTCTCCCATTTCGAAACATCATTCGACAAGGACGCCGATGACGTCGTGAAAGCAAGGTGGGCGGGCGATGATCGATGCTTGCGCTCCTCCCGAAGCCAGGGCAACAACAGTAAAGCCAACAGCACGTTGCTCAGTGTGTTGACCTGCAGCTCCTCCTGCCAGCCCTCAGGGCTCGGCACGAAGCGTGATTGAATGACGGCGGCGTTGAGCAAGATGAAATCGATACCGCCCCGTCCCTGTCGGATCCTTTTTAGGGCGTCTGCGAAGGCCACGACGGAGCTGTACCGGTTCATGTCGAGGACCATGGCCGTCACGCGACATTCCGTCATTTGTGGGGATCGCGACCGTGACCCTCCCGTCCCTGTCGTTGTCGTCGTCGTGGCGGCCGCGGGTTTGACAGCGGCCACCCTCTCCAGACGGTCTTTCGCCGCGCCCACCCGGCCCGCGTCGCGGCTCGTGATGATGACCTCGGACGCGCCTAGGTTAATGCAGTGCTCCGCCGCCGCGAAACCCAACCCCGTCGAGCCGCCGACCACGCAGACGGTCTGCCCCGCGAAGGAATTTGGGGGTGGCAGGGGCAGAGGCTTCCAGCTGTGGTAGATGTCGCGGATGGTCCATGATAATATTTGCGATATCGACGCCATCTTCTCCTTCCTTGGCTGTTGCTGCGTCGCACAGAAAGGGGGAGATAGTTGGTCTGCCCAGAAGATCTCAATCTATGCTTCGTTTGCACTACGTGTCATGACAGGTGAACCGATTACCTGCTCGGCGTTTGCCGTCAGGAACATTGACACTTGGTTTAGGTTTGTGATTACGGGCGCCGGATCCCATGCGATCCGGGGTAACAAAGTGCATAAATGACAAATGCCTTTGAGGCTAGCCTAGCGTGGTTACATCGGGGACTTTACCCCAAACTTAGCCGCCCCCTTTTTAAGGCAGAAGGCCTAGATCAAGGGCTGTTGGATTTAGACGGACATTTCACGTATATGTAGATAGTAAAATTCCGACCCACCTCTACTTGAGCAGAAGAAAGAAACAAGAGATAATTGTGATTACTACGGAATGCCAAATTATTCAACTCTACCCAAACAATATCGATCATGTGAAATGCAATGCTCCTGTACGATATCGGCGGGGGCCGTCATGTTGGAAAACAAGTTCATCTTATCTTCTTTCCTACTTGCATGTGCTGTTCAACTTTAGCCAACTCGGGAGAGACATGCATCATCCCATCCAAAACCATATTCTGTACTCGGCAGGTTAGCGATAATGCGATGAAAGTGAAAGGGAGCAAAAGAACCACGAAGAGAAACGCACCAGTATGGACCGCGGGAAAAACAGACACCCCAGCCGGGCCATGAGCGCATCCTTCCCGGCCCAGACCTCGCCCTCGGCGCCCCGTTCTACAGCCCGCACCACGTCGCGAGCGTACCGGTGCGCGTCCATCGATCCCGCCTGCATCTGCCCGCCGTCGACGATGCCCGTCAGATAGTCGCGGATGACGTAGTAGTAGGAATCCGCAGGGACTTTGGGGGTTTCGACGTTGTCAAACGCTTTGGTCTTGACGCCGCACGTGATGAGAGTGATGGTTCGGATCCCCAGGGGCGCCAGCTCGCGCTGCCACGTGTTGCTTGCCATGGCCAGGGCGGCTTTGGAACTGCCGTATATACCTGTTTGAAATCGAGTGAATTAGTATGCGAGTCGGTGGGCGCGTACAGGATCATCATAATCAACCGGCCCGTCTTGCCAGACAGTCCCTCTATGAAAAGTGGGACGAGCAATGAACGGATGTGAGCGGTCTCAGAGTTCTCAACTCACTGCTGAACGGCATCGGCATATAGGCGCCGACAGAGGTGTTATTGACCAAGCACCCTCTAGCCTCGATCAAAAGCGGCGCAAACGCCTGGACCATGGCCAAAGGCGCCCAGAAGTTGAGGTCGAACAGCGCGCGGGCCTCGTCGAGGGGCGTGTCGAGCGCCGCGAGGACCTGGGTCCGGCCGCTGTTGTTGACGAGGACGTCGAGGCCGCGGCCGCCCGTTTTGGCCCTGACGCTCGCGACGGCGGCGGCGATGGAGTCGGGGGACGTCACGTCGAGCTGGAGGATGGTCACGTTGTCGGCCGCCGCCGCCGCGGAGAGACGGGACGAGATCTTGGAGAGGGTTCGGAGCGTGGCAAAGACGTGGTAGCCGCGCTCCTGGAAGGTTTCGGCCAGGGCGGAACCGATGCCGCCAGCGGAGCAGCCGGTGATCAACACGGACTTTCGTGGGGAGGACATCATCAGACAATTGAGATCAAATTGGTGAATGATACACGATGTGAATCTGGATTTGGCAAGAGAACTGTATTTCTCGGGGTCCTTATAGAAGCTTGACGGCCTCTGACAGAGGCGCAGTATCAATCAGGAGGATAGGCATGCTTCACTCAAGAGCATCCGGGCCCTCCCAATAGGCCGACTCTAGTAGTAATAAGACGGACTTAGACCCAGCACCCTGGTCTGTAGTCGGCCGCTATACCAAAAAGAGGCAACAATCAAAGTCTTGGCACGGAGCAGGGCCCCACAAATGTTGGATGTCAGCATCCTTCTGCCGCAGTCCGGGCATATAATCTCTCCTTCCCTCCATCCATTTCCCTTTTCAAGACAACAAACAACAGCGCCAAGGTTTACTCGAACAATGCCCGAACGAAAAGACCTAAGAAAAGTGGTGGCGGCTACGGGTACGGAGCCGACGGCTGGCATGCCTTTCATCGTCACCCTGAACGACGAGAAAGCCAACCCGACCACCCGAAAGCTCATCCGGAGCCACGTCATGCGAGGCAAGAAGAAAAAGAAAAAAAGAGCTGGCTCCACAGGGGAAGACTTGAAAGGAGCTGGTACTTCTGGTAGCCCGATCCAGCGGGCTGATGTCAACTTGGCTCAAGTTGTCGACTTATACACGCCACTTCTTCCCGGTCGTTTCGGCATGCGTCTTTACTATATCGACTTTCCCGATGAGATAGATCCATCTGTTATTATGAAGATGCTCCAAGGTAAGTGGCACTAGCTTTGACTTACATTATACACGGGTTTCACTAAGTTGATATATCTACACTCAAGTCTCCACGGTCATGAGGCACATCATCTCCCCTCTCCTAGCGTCCATTGGCCTCCAAAGCACCAAAGAGCCGCCGGCACCGTACCCAGTGGCAATCGATGCAGCGGGGCTGCACATCAACGCCTATGCGATGGAGAACTTCATTGACAGGATTCTGCGGCACCTACCCGAGCAGACCGTTAACCGGGCAGCGACTCTGCACCATCAAAGGGGGCTTCAACTCCTACGCCAGAAACTCCTGGGAAACGACGACGAAGAGAAGATATCCAATACCACGGTCAGTGTGGTGCTGAAGCTGGCTACCGCGGCGCACTTCGATGGAGATATTGCGGCCGCCCAGCAGCACATGCAAGGCCTGCGGAAGATGGTGGATCTGCGAGGCGGATTATGTGCTTTCGATGACAACCCAAGGCTGCGTGTCGAGATGCTGAGGTATTTCCTAGAAACAATTCAGTTCCACTGACACTCATGTACTGACCAGGGGAAACAGATGTGATTTGAGTATCGCGCTCCTTACCAACTCGAAGCCCTTGTTCTACCTCCAGCCCTCGGAGCCAGTACCCGAGTATCCTGAGCAGGTTGTCCTCAAATCGGCGACTCGCTCACGCTCAAAGCACGACGAGGAACCGTTTTCAGCCCTGGACGGAGACCTAGCCAAAGTGTGGGAGACAACGAGGACCTTTTGTCTGCTGGTTAACCTGGGGACCCAGACCCGGAGGTTGCTTCCACCAGAAACCATACATGAGACCATGACTGCGATCATGTATCGTCTTCTCAATATGAATTTCGGGGTTGAGTCGCTCGACGAGACGGTTCGACTTGGCCTCCTGGCTTTTACCCACCATATATTTCTACAGTGGCAGGACATTCGGCCCCCTTATCATGGCTTCTCTGCAGCATGTCGCCAAAGCCTCTGTCATCCCGAGTCTAATGATATGATACCCTCGAAGACAATGCTGTGGCTGTTGATGGTTGGAGCTGTATCACTATTCGATATTCTGGAAGACGATTGGTTGCGAGATTGTCTGCGAGAGTATTTCGGTATTTGCGAAGTCCGGACTTGGCCAGACCTGCAAGATATTCTGAAATCGCATATGTGGATTCCGTTACTAGACGAAAAAGCAGGACGACAAATTTATGATTCTCTCAATGAAAAGTCGCACCTGAGATGAATTGGGAACGCCCTTACTGAGTACAATAGGGTGAAAGAATTGGATTTATATCAGGAATGGCTCCACCGAAACACAAGAAGGGAAAAGAACGCCTGAAATAGCGACCCCAGTACACTCGACACGAGCATTGTGGGCACCGTGGCCCCTTGCAAGTCACCTGGGTGCGTACTCAGCCACTGAGGGACGAACCACAAAGTCGCGGCCAAGGTGACCCCGATCGCCACACAGGCCGGTAGGAAGATGGCCCACACGGAATACCTCTCTTCGATATAGATGCCGAAGGCCCTGGCATGTGAATCGAGCGCCCCTTTGGCTCGCACAGGGAGTACACGGTTGAGAGCATCGGACGTGCCGCAGTCGGACGGGTGGGAGAAGTAGTGCCAGACCTCGTTGCTGGGATAAAATTGGTCCGATGGCCACGGACGGGGCTGGTAGCTGTATTCGGGGTATTCGGGGTCAGACGCGACAGGGTAGCGTTCTCTGTCACGATATAAAGAAATACAATGGATATTTTCGGAGCTCTTGTAAAGAAAACTGTCAAACTGCTCAGATATCAGCGAATAGACACAACGTGGTTGGTTACATTGCATGGTTCTGACCTTGTAAAACTTGACCCCAGTGGCCCGTTTCCAACTGAACCAGCCCAGGCAGAGACTGCCATAGGCTTGGCGTAGATTTTCGAGGGTTTTGTGATCATCAGAGCCCATGTCTACCTGCTTTGCTCTGGATGCATTCGGCCCAACATCCGCACTGAGGAAAATGACCGACTTCTTACCATCATCCGCCGGTGGTGAAGGTGAATCATTTGGTTCGGAACTGTTACAAATATTCGATAGGGTTGAGGTGTTATCCCTCGTCACCGGCGTTGTAGAATGGCCTCGAGATGCTTGAAGCTCCGTTTGCGTAAGGGGGGCCGCTGCCGCTACAGTCTTAGAGCCGCGGCCAGCAACAAGACCCAACAAGCTCGTACCGGATAACCGTATAACGATACGGTTGTGAGATGATGGGGACTTCTTGAGCTTCGGAAATATCGCCTCAGCTAGTGTTATGGGAACGTCTTCGTATAGCTGTTGACCACGCTGTGTTGATCAGTGTCAGCAAAAGGTTATTGTGAGCTCGCAGCCCTTGCTTACCTGGATCATCGTGTAGACTCGAATCCGGTTACTCCCCAGCTCGTAGACTGGGTTAGACCACGGTGCCCAGGCTAAACGAGTCCCAGCACATCTTTCAATGCTTTTCTTAACTGTGTCGCTCAACCCCTCCTCATAACACGGTTTTGTCTCGATGACATACTCGTCATCCCTCGCCGTCATGCTCTGTTCCTCTTCTGCGTCTGACTGGAGCCAAAGTCGCATTTGTTTCCGTAACGTTACAAGGGCCTCTGCAGATCTCAGGAACTCCTTAACCTCATCTAGACCTTGCAGTGAGTCTTTCTGGGGATCCTCTGACAGCTCTGAGTCACTGACATTATCAATACCGTTATCAGGCCTCCAAGCTATTTCGGCTTCTCTTTCATCCATCTCCATTGTCCCTGCCAACTTGCGATCATGAAACCACACCTGAGATTCGATCCATTGATTTAACTGAGAATTCTTCGAATTTCTTCCGTCGTCCAAAGAAACGGTCGCCGGATGTGTTGGCGTTGTTCGTGCGCCTAAATCCTTACCCATTTGCTCGGCTGCGTGTTGGGCGTATCTACGGACAAACCTGGCTGCTTGGTATTGTAGGTCAGTACATGCTTCCCGCAGTAGGTTCCGACTGAATTTTGTCAGAAACTGGGCCATAGTCCGCTGGAATCTTATCTGTCCCAGTTTCTTATATGCCGTTGAAATAAGCGCTACCAGCTCCTCGTCACACATGAGGAAAGTAGCGAGCTCCAGCACCGCAAGAACAGAGTCATCATCGCGTGACGATGTAGATGACTGTATTGAGGCGCACGAGAAAATGGTTGACTGTAAACTCTCAATATCATCAAGGTCATCCGAGGCCCGTCCCTCGCTGATAAGTTCTGAGGACGGTGGAGGGACCCTTTCAACTTGTTCCAGTTCCTTGGAGCTTGAATTGCCCAGCATAGCTGATGTCACCGAAGCTTTATCGAGGTGAGGCATAAGTAGACGTTCGTTCTCGTCGAGTAAAGGAAGCCCAAGTATTCGAAAGGTATTCTCCATGACCGGGAGTACGCAGCGCAAAACTCTATCTCTACATCTCACATACTGTTCGTCGTCGTCGATTGAGTGCTCATCGTCCTCGGAAAGGCTTTCGTCAAAGACGATATCAACTGCCGCAGCTACTTGGTATATATAAGACAGGAGTTTTACAAATTCCAGTGTCTTGTAGGCTTCTCCAACCACGGTTGGGAAATGTACCAGAAGTCGCAATACGTCAATGAGCTCATCGCGGTTGTAATGATGTTGAGCTTCAAGGGAGTCGTCGTAATGCGTATGCTGCGAGGTAGGGTTCGTCTGCCAATCTTTCGAAACTAGCAGGGAACGTTTGACAAGGTAATAAACTCCCCAGAGTTCCGAGCCTCTGGATAACTGTCTCTTGAATGTCTGCGCCAAATCAAATTTGTACCCTTTGGCACGCTTAGAGGTCAACTCTTGCTCAATCATTGCCGTGATTCCTCGTGAAAAAGAGGCGTCCACTTCCAGTTGTTCGCCCTCGTAATCTTCCCCAAGGTTTGATTTCCTGACCAAAGCAATGGAACGGGCCAGTACTGTGCCGAGACTTGTCCTGCCGTCGAATATATCTGGATGGTTATGTACTCGGCCGAATCCGACATGCTGCAACATTTGGGCTATGCGACTCAAGCCCATCAGCCTAAGGGCAGAGAATAGGCGTCTGTAATGCAGTGTCAGATCGTTTGAGGCCACGTAGATCATTCTATCGAAGCGGTATTTTCTTTCCCTGAGAATTGTTGCCGCCAGATCCCTCAACAGAAACGTGGTAGATCCGTCGGCAGCTCGTAGGAGTGCTATGCCCAGACCTTTCACCCCATGCTTGTCAAAATTGATGAGCCAGGACCCATTGATATGGCACTCGCATATCCCTTTCGACCGCAGAGTGTCTTCGATCTCGTCCACAAGTCCAGGGCAACAGACGCCTTCCGATTCGCCGGAATAATCGTCAAAGGTTATCCCAAAACTTCGGTAGTCAACTTCATATTCTTTCAATGCCGCCTCTCTGAATCTTTGCATCAAGGAAATGGCCGATTGATCCAATCTCTCCAATCTCTGGTTAAACGCATTGCGTTGAGCGTAAATTCCGTGCTTCTGGATTTCCAGTATTTTTGCACCGTTGTCAATAGCGTCTCTTCGCGCTGCCAGCTCGGGGGCAAAATCCTCATTAATTGATGCGAATATGTCTCTCAGGTGGCTCAGGGGACACTCCCTGAAAGCTTGTTCAGACCCATATCGCTCCCATGCAACCGCCAGAAGGCTGAAGTATTTTCCCCAATCACCAATGTGGTTCAACTTGATGACGTCCCACCCAAGGAATGCATAAAGATTCGCTATGCAGGAGCCAATGATGGTACTGCGGTAACTTTTGTCCTGGAGGCCGTCTGGGATGTTGTGGGAAGAGAACTCCACAATCACCCTACCTGCTGTACCGCCATCCCTGGAAGGGCTACACCCATAGGATACGTTTCGATCGGTGATGTACGGTATCACCAATCCCGGGATTTTTCGTTGGTTGAAGAAATACCTTAGTGAGACGTTATCTAGGTACGGCGCAGCGAAAAGAGGCGACAGAGACTGGGTCTTAGTTAGGTAAATGCCAAACGCAAGACAATAGATGAAGTCTTACTTCAACTCTCATATAGAGCTTCTTGAGGTCGAAATGCTTTCCAAGCTTGGGAATCACTAGTGATATATCTGACAAGGTCGGATCGCCTCTACTTTGGAAAGAAAGCAGTACTAATGGAAGGCTCACACCTAGATCATCAGAAATACCTTTTGCCAAATAGGACCGATACACATCAAGAGGGTTGGTCAACGGATCAAGACTAGATATTTGTGGAACATCGGCTTCCGCACCAAGCCTCTTGAGTAATCCGTTCAGGCCATCGTATGTGAGAGTGGCCATTACCAACGAGCTTGCCAGAATGGAGTGTGGCTGGGGGAAATGTGACTATGTGACAATCGTGTGGGCTACTTCACTGAAGCAAGATGTGTTTGAGCGCAGGATGAAATGAACGAGAATCTGAATTTTAGGATTCTTATGCGATATGGATTCAAGTTGATGATGTAGGGCCAGGCTTACGTTCGATTTTCATCGACATACCTGCAACCTCCTCGCCAAGCCACATCCATTGCCCAACGCCCGACGCCCGACGCCCGACGTCCAAGGCAGAATTGATCAGAGGCAATTGTTTGCGCCGAAGTCTCCTATATGCTCACAGATCGCTCACAGATCGCTCACAGTGATGCGACGGACGGAATACCAAAGTTGGCTGGCCTGCAATTTCTGAGTCGTCTTTGATATTTGTTGCTTAATGGAACCAGTATGAACGGTTTAGGGGGGCTAGTTGCAGTACGCAAAAACCTATACCACCCTCGGGACTCGACCTAATAAGAACGATATGGCCGTAATTGGATAATACATCGTCCACCTGCTTAAAAGTTTGGACAGGTTGTCAATCATCTCACTGCCCATAGGTGGGTGGCAATTGACAAACACTACATGGTATATCAGTGGATCGTGGGATGAATGCAGGCATGGATGGCGCTTCAGCGCCGGCAACAAACTGAGAATCATCGGGGACACTGATTAAATAAAAGCCTCTACGCAGCTTCAGCAAGCTCAAATTCGAACTGTCCAGTGTTCTGGTAAGGTAGGGCCAGGTGAGCGACGAATGGTCCTCTTGTGTGGCGGGTGAGCACTGCCCATCATCTCAACCAGACAACGCATCTATGACGTGCTACCCGTCACTTTCCCCCTCTACAGAAGTACGACAGCAAAGACGGGGAAAGATGCACGGTGAGACGAGAGAGTAGTAATCATCAATCACATTGGAAGGCTTCTTCTATGTATGAAACATGCGTAATCATGTCCCCGAAGCCAACAGCCAGGACGCCATTATCGTCAGCTGAATCGGACCCCTTCATCACATAGGCACATCACAAGCAGGAGACCAGAACCCAAGACCATGTGCTTTCCGTTTTCTTCTCATTCGTCAATGCCAGATGCAAACAGCTCGATGGATTCATTCGCGTTATTTACGTTGTCCTCCGAGCCTCCAGATACGCGACGAGAAAAAAAGGTGACCCAAACCAATGACTCCGAATGCAGCCGTTTCTCAGATACCGTGGTTGTAAAGGAACTCAGAATATCGGAGGTGATTTTGTTCACTTGCTCTCCTCCTCGCCCTCGCCCATCAGGGCGTTGCGCTTCGCCGCCACACGCTCCTGCTTGCGCTCGCGGGCAGCCTTGGTCTTGGCGCGCTTGGCGTCCATCTCGTCTCTCAGAGCCTTCTCGCGGGCCTTCTCGGCCTTGGCACGGTGGATCTGTTGGATGAGGGTCAGTTGGGTAAGTTCAAAGGTACATATGTAGATATGTATAGACACATAGTTGGGTGTCGGGGTTCAACGTACGTGCTCAACGAGGGCACGCTTGTGCTTGAAGGCGTTACCCTTGCTGGAGTGGTACAGCTCGTGGTACAGGTGCTTGTCGATCTTGCCGCTGGCACGGTACTTGACGAGAAGACGGCGGAGGACACGGAGGCGGCGCATCCAGAGGACCTGCTCGGGCATACGAGCATCGGCAGTACCCTTGCGCTTACCGAAACCACGGTGGCGACCGATGCGGCGGGCGGCGTTCAGCTCACGAGCGCGAGATCGCGAGTGCATGGTGACGGGCTTGCGGATGATGAGGCCATCGCTGACAAGCTTGCGGATGGTTTGGCGGGAGTTGGCGTTGGAGATCTCGCTGACCTCGTTGGGGTCCAGCCAGACCTTGTTCTTGCCGCAGCCAATGACCGACGCGGCCAGGCGCTTCTGGGTTGTCAAGTTGACCCTTCAGAAGAACACAAAAGTTAGCCCATTTGTCTCCATGTTCCAAGACTACACAGTTTGCAAAGTCTGGGATGCCGTAGCGACATATTTCGATGGACTGCGAATCGAAAGACCGGGGCGAGAGTGTCGATGCATTGAATGGCTCAGGCGTGATTGAACATGGCAATTGCTGGTAGGCGTGGTGGTCGGGGCAGAATCGATGATGCCGATATTCGAGTCAGGGTTGGTTTTGTGTGTTGTGTGCGTGTAAAAGTTGCGTGATCTCTCTCGCCATAGAACCGGTACGTATCCATCGCCAAAACCGCAGAATCCATCGAAATATCAAAAAGTCGCTTGGGCTGAGGCAGACGAGCAGTGAGTTTGGGCAACTACTTACATCTTGAGTGCTGGTATCCGGTGAGATGGTCGGTTGTCGAGTCTCCTTTGGTTGAAGGGAAAGAGAAAAAAAGGCGGGAGGGGTCTAACTGGACGACTTTCCTCTCTCACTAACTACGGGCGCTCGAAAATTGGTGGTATCGGGGCTTGACTTTCGGGTAAAGCGTAATTGAGAAATTTCGACCAGAAAGTGGTGCCTTCCCAGCCGGAAACCAGCAAGATTGTGTGGAACTAGTTTGCATTGGGGCTAGTCGAGCCCTCTTTGTGGCTTGAGCCTCTAGTGGGGCATTCACACAGAATGCTCACTAAGCCACAGATTAGTTGAATCAAGATGTGGCTCATTCCGGCCCGCCCCAGCTTTTTGTTTGTTCTTTGTCGACTTGACTGGTCATTTGCAACAATTGAAAGCACCCAGGCCACGTAGAACGTCCAGGCCACCGGCCGTCAACCAAACTGCCAAGCTGCCAGGCGAGAAGCTAGCCGGCTAGAAAGTGCATAAACCTCCGGAACACCCTAGAGTTGAGCAGTGCTCTGGCTTGTACGGATGCAAGCTTCAATCCATTCCATACCAGAACACAAGCCGCCATCGCTAGTATGACTCGGTACGGTGCTGGTAATGGGTGATCCGAAAAAGTATAGATGGCGATGCATAGACAGCCGAGGGTCACGAAAGTGCTGATGTCCATCTCGGCTTCGAACTCTTCCTCATTCAGGAGGGGGATAGACAAGGCAAACAACTGCCACCGTAGTTCCGGAATACACCACGGTTATAGCATGTTGTCCAGATCCTCCCGTGCAAGGCTGGATCGACATCCAGCCTTCTTAAGCGACCATCGGCTGCTAATAACAAGCTAATCAAACGACCCCGTCTCACGTGGTCGGCATCCTGAGATCCTATCCCTTCGCACCGCCCAGGGGGCTGCATATGGGCTTGATGCTTGAGTAGGACATTGCACAAGTGGTGAGCTTACGTAGATCTGTCTACCTTGTCCATTATGGTCTCTCGGTGTCCTCGGGCCCGTTCCCCAATCAGGTTGCCATAGCGAGGGATCAATTTGTGACTAATATAAAGGAATCAATGTGGCTTATTCTGCATGTAAATTGGTAGCTGAAAGAAGGCGCCAACGTCTTCTCCCTTGCCAGCCAGCCTTGCGGCCACCATTGCTGCCAATAGTGTTCCCGTTAAGTACTCATAGTTCATCGCGTACAATCTTTTCCTCTTTTTCCCCGTCTTCTCGCACCCCCTTGATCCATCTCTTCAAAGCCTGCCTGTCCGTCTTGCCCAACGTCCGCCACGCCTCTGTCTGCTTCTGCACAACGGGGCCAACGTATATATCCAGTGGGTGCTCCATCGCCAACGGCCACAGCTCTGCTAGACCCTGGGTCTGTGTAAGTGACAGGGCACCGACGTCGTCCCAAACGAGGCTGCCTAGCACTCGGAGCGTGCCGTCGAAGCCAGGCGATTCGTCAGAGCGGAACGCGGGATCGTGTCGGTCAAAAACTGCGTCTACGGCCTTGATGAAGGGGCCGACGTCTCCACCCGGAATGCTGGTCCCGGGAGCAGGATTCAGGTACGAAGACACCGATGCTTCATCCGCGACCAGGAACATGTCCGAAAAGCAGTCATCTGGGAACGCAGCAGACTCGGTGTAAGTAGTGAAGTGCCTATTGGCTCACGTTAGTCTAGTCATCTCAGCAGGTGCGTTGTCTGTATTGCCAGGTGCTAGCGAAATAGGGGTGTCAGTCAGCCTGTTGTGCGCTTGTGGGTCTTACCTCTTCAGATCCTTCAAACTAGGGTTAGCATTTCCCACATCATCACCATCAATCCAGTGCATCTTCGACTGGCTACGGATATTGGTGATATTGTTCAGACCATGACCCCAATTGCCCGTGTCGGCCTCGAACCTCTTAATAAACTTGGACCATTGCGCGTCAGAGTGCGCCTGGGAAGTCTTGTACACCACGTAACCCCATCCGGAGTTTTGTACGACGTATTCCATCCAGGGCTCTGTCTCGTAGGTGACAGATTTACCGCGGAGTTCCTTACGGGCTGCGGCCTGCGCCTTCGCCTGCATGGTCAACAATGGGTGGAACCTAGAAGGGTCATTTAAAGGCGCATCGGAATCGCTCGATTCAGTGAAATCCCTGATCGAAGCCATGAGGTCGATGTGCCGGCGCCGGAGGTGGTATTCCCTCATTCTGCGGTCCGTTTCGGGCGAGAACGCGATCGGCTGCGTTCCGTCTATGGGAGGCGTCTCATTGGCGATGTTACGAGGGGTCGCCGATGGCGACGTGCAGCCTTTATATCCATCCATGGGGACGAAAATACCCCAGTCAGCATGCGCAGTGTTCTCAGCCAGATCCTGCCACATGTTTGTCAATTTCCACTGGATGTCATCGTAACCCGCCTCCGTAACTGGATCAGGTGTGTGGCCGCGCAGCGCGGCGAGTACTTTTATTTTAAGAGGGCGTAGGATGTCCAGAACCCAAGAGTGTGCCCTGTTCTCCATGACCTCGTAGTGAGCTCGCATGAACTCGGCCCAGAGCGCTGTCACTGATACCTTGGATTCTGACTCCTGGGCTCTCTTGGCATTGTACGCGTTTTCGAACGTTTGAAGATGGTCATAAATGAGGTTGTAGGTATCCCGGAGCGCAGCGCGAACTTCAGGCTCATTCAGGTAGTGGAAAACATTGATGACCTGCGTGACAAGCTGGGAGGTGTAAGTGAAGTTTCGAAGATCATTTACCCCTTTCTCGGCAAGTCGTCGGTGGGACAGGGGCATGATACCCTCCCACAGACGGGACTTCATGGCGTGGAGGTCCTTGCTCACGACTTGAAGTCTGTCGCTATCCTCGCTAGACCCGATGCGAGCCATGACATCCTCAGCCGCCGGCCGCGGAAGCCTGTCAAATGGGGCAGGGGCCCACTCCGAGTAAGGCTCCGTGACAAGCGCGAGGTCCTCTCCGAGAAGGGGAAGCTCGGTACGCTTGCCATTCGGCAGACGGCCACTGTGGGTGAACTCAAAGAAATGAACCATAGTCTGCGGCTCAAGAATGCGGTCCACTTGAGACATGGTTAGCTGAGGCCTCCTTCGAAGGACCAAGACATAAGAGTTGGATGACGTACCAATCCAAAGGATATCTCCGCTTTCAAGGGCTTCCTCATCGGGGACGAGGCGGGGCCTGCTGGCAGGAGTGTTGCCTCTAGCCAATGCGTTCTCGTGAATCTGCCCTCTAACTCCCTCGTTCCTCCGCCCAAGAATCAACTGCGTAATCTCCTCCTTGAGGTCCATATCTGGATCCTTACTTGGGCTTGCCAATAAGGTCAGGAACCCAAGGCCCCACAGAAGTAGAAGAGAAGCGATCATTATGAGTACTCGTGCCAGGTGCAATCTTCACACCAGACTTTGATCCAGCTGAAGTCAATAGCTTCTTTTCTAAAATGTCAGAGGGATGATATAAATAATATCCGGGGGAGGCCTCGGGCATTAGTTAGTGGTATGTGCTGTGGTGGGGTTTCTTTGTTAGCTCTTGTGCCGTCATATTTGTTACGCCAGGGTGTAGACTTCCGTAGGATCCCGTAGAAGCGCAGTGCTTCGGAGAGAAAGTTTCGGTGCCACTGATTCCTAGTGTGTAACTCAGTAACGGCAATTGAATCGCAGTAGACCTGGTTTGTGAAATTCCGAACGAGAGTGGCTGGTTCTGTGTTCGGTATCCCTTGCTTGCAGGTTTGCACATTGCTTTTAATAATAGGCTTGTAAACAGGGCCAGAGAAATGATAGACAAGTATACTTGATAGTGTGTCTGTAATAGCACATCATCGCATATAGAGGGTGCACAGATCAAATTGCATATTACGAAGGTGCCTACTGTATTTTAGTTTCTTGGGCGGCGACATAACCTCATCTCGGTTGGTTCAATGGAAAAGCGAGCTATAAGCTGACTACACAAAAGCGCAGGCTCTGTCTTGATGGACGGCACAAGAGCCATTGTACGTGGATTCAAGCCTAAAGATCAAGACAGACTGGCATCTGCGACATGAGAACACAGACTGGAGGCAGCTTGCTATCGCTTTAGTGTCATGGCTACCTGATGTGTATGTATTGTGGTGTGGCCGAGCCTTGAAGAACGGGGCACGTGGGTAACAGAAAGCCCAAAGGATTGGCATTGATGCGATCTAGAACATGGGGCAATTTGCAGTGACAGAAAGGCTGGGTTATACATCACACGCAATGTGGTAATTCGTGAAGAAAATAAATGATAGCCGACAGTAGATGATCGGCGATAGCCAAAATGCTACTGAGCAGCATACAGAGGGTATTCAGTTCTGCCGTTGGATCAAGTAGTTGGCAAATTCGCGTAGGATGATGGAAGTCCCAAACTACCTGCTCTAATGCGACGCGTCGGGTTTCTATTGCTAGTTTACAGTGTCCCGGTCTTTAAGGTAATGGTTTGGGTCTGCCTCAGTGACCGTCTCTTCTTCAGCCCTAGTTCTTAAAATCCTGGCTGAATATCCTCTGCCATACTCCCATCCATTTCTCTTGTTGCTCAGTAAGCAGCTTCCCGGGCATCTTGAAGCTGCGGTTCAGAATGTCGCGCAGTCGTGTCCGAAGTACCTTGATAACCAGCATGGTCTTCCAGTCTGGGACACTGAACCTTGCACGGTTGCCGTCGAGTACCAGAACACCAGAATACATCTGTGTGAGAACGAGTGAGCCAATGTTCGTTGAATACGGGGTGAGAAGCACGAAAAGAGGGGGGACGGGGATTCGCAAAATAGGATGATGTGGTACTTACATCAATTCGCACGTCGCCACAGAGCACAGCGACGGCAAACGCTTCTGCTGCTGTTGTCTCGTGTGCATTGAGGAATTGCTTGGATTGCATAATATGATAATATGAGAGCCATTTGAGCTCCATGTTTCCCTTATTGACGCTCGAAGGGTGTAGACTGATGCTTTGGTTATTGCCGACATTGCGGAATCCCTTGTTCTCGCGCATCAGCAGCTTTGGATAGAAACTCCAAGCAATGACTGAAGACATGATCACATCGTTGTTGCTGTTAATGTTGACCCTCGTAGGCATCTCGAAAAACTGGGCACGGCGGTTCGAATGTCGTAGCCGCTTGAGAGTGCGGCGCTCCTCGTCAGTCAATTGGAGGAATTCCGAATCGACCAGAGAGGCAATGAGTTGGCCCTTCAGATCCTCAATATTCAATAGGTTCTGGTGGGATAGAAAATTCTTCTTGCAGAACTGGAAAACCGGAGCATTTTGCTGTATCACGCTCTTCCAGGCTAAATAGGCATTGTAAACGGTGAGCAGATCTGAATCGCCCCTCTTGAACGACTTCCGAGCTTGGTCAGCTTGGGTGCGCTGCCCAAAGGCCGCCGAAAACGGGGATTTAGAAGAGAGTATGGCTGCCACTGTAATGGCCATATCCAAGCATTTGAAGATAGTCCCCTGGAGTATCAGTTTACCAAGGAAAACATCCAGAGGTAGTTTAGCCAATTGCGAGCCCAACGGAGTCAAGTCTTCTCCAGCAGTAAGCGCCCGCACATCAATCAGAGCATCGACAGCCCGGCGAATATTCTTTGCTGAAGGTGGATCTAGAGCTTCTCCCAAAGTCTCCTCGATCCCGCCAATCTTGCAAATTTTGACACGGATAGCCAGGTCTTGCAACGACAAACGGAGCATCTCTGGTGTCTGCTGATCGCTCATCAATTTATCGTGGCGATGTCGGGTGAAGAGGTGAAAACAGAGCCCCTCCTGGACTCTGCCAGCACGACCTCGTCGCTGTTTGGCATTCGCTCGTGAGATGAAAGTATCAATCAGTCGCGATAGTTGTCGCCTTTCATCGAACCGCATCTCACGGTGTTTTCCCGTGTCAATAACGCACGTAACGTCAGGTATTGTGATACCAGTTTCGGCAATATTGGTCGCCAAAACGATTTTTCGAACCCCAGGTGGCGGGAACAGGAAGGCCCGCTCTTGGTCTTCAGTGGCAATGGTAGAGTGAAGAGGGAACACGTCCCAGTCCTTTTGAAAGAAGGGCTCGCCAAGGAGAAAGTCGTTCAGTGCTCGAATCTCCGCAATACCTGGCAAGAAGACGAGGATTGCTTTACTGTAATTGATGTACTGCGGATCGACAGAGATTCGCCCAATCAACTGAACGATCAATTCGGGGTCAATCTGATACTCATCAAACTGTGCAAGTGTGTTTCTTGTCTTGGCCGAATACTGTCGCAAATCTTTTGCGGCATCTCTTGTTGAGTTTGCGTCCTTGTCATTCTCGGCCGGGTCATCATCCAGGTCGATTGACTTCTCGGCCGGATGCTTCTGATCGATACTATAGCCAGTGAGCTCCAACGCATCCTCGAGGTATTGGACCTGGACAGGAAATGTGCGACCAGGTACGTTGAGCACTGGCGCGCCGCCCATGTATTTGGAGAATTTCTCCGCATCCACTGTCGCTGACATGAGGACGACCTTCAACTCCTTGCGACGTAGAAGCAACTTTTTCAGGACAATCAATAAAAAATCTGAATCGATAGTCCGCTCGTGGACCTCATCCAAAACGAGATGAGTGATTTCTCGAAGGTCGTTAGATCCCTCGAGCATTCGCATCACAATACCAGTGGTGGCGTAAACCAGTCTCGTTTCCTTCGATGTGTTGGACTCCAGCCGGATCGAGTAGCCAACCAGAGACCGGGACGTCCCAATCTCATTCCTACCCTCGCCAAGTTCTTCACTTACTCGGCGTGCTAGGGATAGAGCCGAAATACGCCGGGGTTCAGTGCAGTAGATCTTGCAGGGTCGGCCTTGTGATAGTTGATGCTCCAGGATGAAAGACGGCACCTGCGTGCTCTTGCCACTGTAGATCGCGTCAGAATAGATTATTTGTACAGAAGAGGGTCTGCTTACCAGCCTGTCTCACCACAGATGATGGTGACTTGCTCTCTTTCAATGCAATCCAAGACTTGTTGCTTGAAATGCCACATTGGCAACTGCATGCGTGATTGCTGTAGACGTATTGTTAGAATGAGATGGCAGAGGGAATAAGATAGTGACTCACCAGCATGGCCTGGAATCTTGGAGTTTCGCATTTGTTGGCCCATATTCTTTGGTAGAACTCAGGGTTTGTAGATTGACCCTTTTCTCTGTCGGAGCCCGAATCTCCAGAATCGTTGAGAGACTGGTTAGCCCTACGACCTCTGAAAGCGCCTTGTAGGAGGATACCGTCCTCCTCTTCCTGGTCCTGCCTCTGCCGCACCATGCATCGCAACTCCTTGATTGACGCACGATCCTGGGCGTCATTCTGGCTCTTTCTGGTTTGTGCAAACTCGTTCCATAGCTCTTTCCATACGGCAGGTAGACGCATGAAAACCTTCTCTTCCTTGGTAGAATGGAAAATGGCGAACAGTGCAGCTGTGGCGATATAAGCTTCTGATTGTTTGCTATCAGGGGTGGCTACATCAGCCATGCCGAAAGAGAACTGAAGAGGGTAAGCATAACTCTCGATATGAGCAAGATCAGTCGAAATAAGCTCTTGAGCTTTCGACCAAGAGATAACGACCATGTGCCGGTTCGCAAATGATGCTTCGGAAATGAGCCGGAATTGCAGCTTCACTGCAGGATCCCTAGATGTAGCACATTAGCGATCTGCGAATGCAGCCTCACGGTTCAATGCAGGATATCTTACCTTGAGCGACAGGTTTCTTCTAACGCCCTCATAGGGCTGACGCCTGTCCATTTTCCAAATTGGCGAATAAAGACTTTGGAGCCATCTGTGCTGTTGATAACATTTTCAGTCTTTCCTGTGGTAGGATCTACTTCTTGCACTGGAAGGCTGGCAAATAGGTCGGATAGAGATTGTTCGTCGTCGGCACTATCCTGCTGGAGAACTTCGTCGGCCATTTTCTTGGCTTCTCGTGCAATCTCATCGTCGTCCGAAGCATCGTCCTGTCCCTCTACAGCCCGGGCCTCTGATTCTTCAGCCTCTAGCTTCTTGGTTGCAGCATACTCTCTCTCCAGAATAACTCGTTCCTGACGCCAGGTCTGTTCAGCAGACATTTTGTCGAATAGAACATCCTGTTCTATGTGTTGGATCTTCGCCAGTAGCTGGGCTTCTTCCGTGTCCACATCTTGCGAACCAATAGAAGAACGGGCGTTGCTACCGTTGACACCCTTATTTTTACCACCTCTGGTCTGTTTGGCATCTTGCTTTGGTCGTTGGATTTGGAAAAGCTTTGCTTTGCTCTCTAGATAGACCGGAACAAGGTCGTCGGGCTCAATGTCACCGTCGAATGCAGGAGCCATTTTCTTCGGGGACGGAGCGCGAGAAGACCGGGATTTGGCAGAACCATTCTTGAGGCTCGTAGGCGTAGCAGGGCCATTGAGTTCTAGAAGTCGCGGCGTCGTGGCACCGGAAGCCAAGGGACTATCTTGTGGAGTATCGATGAGCTTCGGAAACGTCCTGCCTCTCTGGTCGTAGTCGGGTAATTCGTCTCGGTTACATTCGCGAGCGAGCCAGTCCAAAGCCTCTTCCAGGCCCCAAATATTGTCCTTGGTGGTGCCGCCAATGTTCGGCGCAATCTCTAAAATGTACTGCAACACAGCCTCCACCTTCTCCTCGACGAAACCAGCGCTTGCCAATGTCTGTTGAAGCGTCCAAAGTTTCATCGTGAGTTCCTCTTCGGGTAGCAACCTACCAGAACTAGTGGTATCTGGCCCCAAAGAAGAAGCGGCGAACCGGTGCTCAGCCTGGATCAAGTCCAGGATGTGGTCCATTAACTCTTGTGGTAGCCATTTCCGCGCATTGACTGGCTCGGCCTGTCCTCGTAGCAAACGTCGGTCCGTCTCGAGGCGCGTTTTTTGGCGCTGGGCATCGCGCTTGACCTTTTGTGCGTGCTTTTCGACAAGAAGCTGAAGCTCAGCCTCTAGGAGCTGTTTCTCAAACTCTTCGGGGCTCAAGTTGGGCTTCGTCGGTTGCGCAGGCGTGGAACCAGACGGGGCAGATGCAGTTTCGGGCGTCGCCCCAGCGGCTTTGGCGTCGTGAAGCGAGGATGGCAAGGGAGTGGCGCCTTTGCCGTTCGGCGTGGCGGCCTCTTCGGCCTTTTCAATGCGAGTGACGGGTTTCGATGCGACGGAGGTAGTAGCAAATCCTCGTGCTGGATTGGCCGCAGGCTTTGTCTTCTTCTTTTTCGGAGGCATCTTGACCGTGGGTGTGAAGTCAACTAATTGCGATGATGTGTATAGTTTGTTGGATAAAATGAGGGAATGTTCAGGTCAAGATAGCAAGCAAAAAGAAGGAATATGAAACGTAGAGCGCCGATGCGCTCAAGTCGAGTCCACTATGGCCAATGTTTGAGCTGCCATCCATACGAAGACATATAATGAGGATTGCGATGTTCAAGAACAATGATGGACGTTGAGTTGAGGACAATAGCAAGCAAGCGATGGATGACCAGGTTTGGTCGGCCGTGCCGTAGGCTGAGCTGAAGGGTCGAACAAGAGAGAATCGCCGGCGATGTGAAGTTTGCGTCTTTCTATGCTGGCGTTCTGGTTGTTGTGAGAATGTAGATTGTTGATCGCATGCGGTGAAACAACAACAACTGCAAGTAAGACTGAGATCTGGTACCTAAAGTTCAAGAAGAGGTAGGTAAAGTAGCGGATAAAGCTTCACGCAGGTGTGTATGGCGGGGCACAAATTGACATCACCGGTACGATCTCCAGCTAAGGTTAGCCAGGCAGGGTCGCAGGCTGGTTTTGAGGTAGATTATTTTCCCCTTTCAGCACAAGTACAGGGCAGGGCGGGAAGGGGGGGAAAGGTACGTGCAGACAGCCCCATGCTCTGCGATTTCTGCAGTGCTCAGGTGCTGTAAGCCTGTAAGAGGCTCAGAGGGTGCAGTTCAGGTGAGTCAATGCCCCCGAAATCTTGGCACCCTAGAAAAAGAATATGTACCTCACTTGGTGGATGTATCGACACCAGACACCAGTGTTTTTAGCGTGACCGCCTGCCGGAAAGAGCTCGCCGGGCTGATTTTTGATTTTGCAGGTAGCAGCTCTTCCATGTCACCCCACATTGACATCGCATTCGTCCACATTTTGCGATTGATGCGGTTTTGGTGTTGATTGTGCAACAAGACAAGACGTCAGGCCGAGAGCATCACCTGTCTGTCTACGGAGTCCTCCTTCTGCGCTATCTGTCTTTGAAGAGTAAATGCGAATACATATTGAATCTGAAATTGCATTTGTCGTCGCCTCTTTACCCCAACATCGGAATTGCTGGGCAGCCTAGCATGTCCATGTTCCCCCACCATCTCTCTCTATACCTTCAAAATGACTGAAGTGACCACCAATGGGGCTTCCCAAGCCAGTGTTGATTTGGTTGCCGCCAAGGCTGACCTGTCTTCGGCTTCTACCAAGAGACGCATAGCTCAATTAAAGACCATTGAAGAGAAATTCAAACAGAATTGTAAGCCCTCCTGTCGTGTTGCTGCGGAACCCCTCAGCTCTAATACCCCATATTGCCGCTGACCAGAGATACTCCTGACTCATAACAGCCGTCGAGGTTTCTGCAACACCAAGGATACTCAAGCTCCTATTCGATACCCATCCCGCCTATAATGACAGGCCCTCTCGACGAGCCGTGCAGTCATGCCTCGTCTCTATCGTCGCCAACGCGAGCGAGCCCAAGGTCGTTGCGCCCTTCATAACTGCTATGCGACTGGAGTCGCAGAAGGCCGGCATAGCCCCTAACAATGCCTTTGTTCTGGTCGAGTGGTGCAGTTTGCTCCTGTCAACAATCGCCGCTACGCCCATGCTTAGCCAATTTGGCCTAGACATCATCCACGCCAACGCAGCTGCTTTGGAGAAATGCTTCCAGCCACCTACCCGATCTTCCGTGGCCGACTCGGCCATCACCGTCACCCGACGTGGTCTTCGAGCCGCTTTTTGGCACAAGGAATTCCGTGAGAAGTTCATCCAGGATGTGGTACAGGCACTTGCAACAAAAGCTGCCCAGCCCACGGCTAGAAATGCTATTATGCTGGGCGTGGTTGCGGGTGTATCATCTCGACACGAGAAGGCCAAGCCAGTACTTGCTTCCAAGAAGGCAGACTATTTCGGGTTCTACACACGGGAAATTGCGGGCTCCAAAACAGCGCTCCCAGATCATATAGCATCCGGCCTACGGGACTTCTTCCTTGATTTTGTGACATTCGAAGAGCTGACTAAGGAGGTCGTTCCGTCAATCGAGAAAGGTCTACTGCGTGCCCCGGAGGTTGTGCTGAACCTCGTGCCGGGTCTCGTCCGTTCGCTTCCAGAGGATATGGACCTGTCGACTATTCTTGGCAGTCATTTGATGAAGCCTCTGTTGTCCAACGTAAAGTCGAGCAACCCTGTCATTCGTCAAGCTGTGAAAACAACTTTCGAGACCACGGTCTCAAAATGCCGGGATTTCAAGATCCTGGAGCAGGTTGCAGACGAGATTCTGGGGCCCCTGAAGTCTGGAAAATTAGCATCGGCAGACCATCGTATACTCCACTCGGAAATGCTGCAAAGCCTGCCCTTGTCTGCAACGATTGCTTCGAAGGTGACAGCTGCTCTTCCTCCAGTGGTGGGCAAAGAAGGCAATGAACTGGCGCTGGCTGCCGAACTATCAGCTTTCACCTGCTGCGTTTCGTACGAAATTCAACAAAACGTCGAGCTGGCAAAGCCTGTGTCTGATGCTTACGTCAAAGGACTTGCGGACAAGAAAATACCTTCGCGTAGACTCTGGATCCTCAAAACAGGCGAGATACTCTCCCATTTCAACAATTCTCAGGAACCCATTCCATCGAATGCGGTCAAATTTGCGGAGTCAATAGCAAACCCCTTAGCAGATACCTGGGCTGAAGTCAACAAGAACCCTCCCGCCGCTGTGCAGAGTACTTTGATCTCGGGTGCATATGTTGTCACATTTTTGGCCTATCAGATCATTGCTCAGGTGGAAAGCCAGTCTATCAAGCCTACTATCAAGAAGGCAGCAGTTTCCAAAGAATGCCTTGTGTATGAGCCCAAGCCCTCATTCCTACTGAATCACCGCATATACCACAGACTATCTGCCGAAGACGACTTAAGGTGGTTTCTCGCTGCCCTGTCAGCCGTCGTGGTAGACCTTGCACAAACCCCCAGCTCAGTGCGTTCAGCATGGTCACAGGCTCTGATCTTCCTAGCCTCTTCACCTACAGTTCCGCCTCAAATTCGCAAGGAAACATGCGAAACCATCACCAAACTCTATGCCAAACAACCCACGTTGGTATCTGAAGCTGTGGTTGCCGGTCTTTGGCAATGGATCGAGTCTATCGAGCTGAGCGACAAAGAAAGTGTGGCTGCCTCGGCTAAGTTCGACAAGACAAATCTGCACCTGCCGCTGCGCTCAATCTGCCTAACAGAAGAGGATTTTAAGAAGGAGGGTTCAGAGCGCGATCTGGAGACTATTGAGAAGCAGATGTGTTCGTTACTTGCTTTGGCGAGACCCAACCTTATTCCCAGGTCTAGCTGGATTGATTCGTGCCTTAAGGTCGGTCTTGATCCTGGCAGTCTCGTTGAGAAGCACGAAGCATCTCTGTTACAAGAAATTACCGATAAAACAAGTTTCGAGCAAAAGTCGACTGCCATTAAGACAGCTGCCTGCAATGCCGCCGCTGATCTCGCTTTCGTGGCTCCCGAAATTATGACCTCGAAGATTATTGAACTGATCAAGGGTGATTTGAACCCGGACCAGCTCCAGGATGTTGGACCAGTGGAGGCAGCCATCTTCCGTACCCCCGAAGGCACTGCTTGTATCGATGTGCTTGCCAAGAAATCACAAGCCTTGCCTGACAAGAACACCAAGGACTACGATACTCTCAAGTGGGAGGCAGAACTGAGAGCGCAGCTGGCTGAAAAGAAGGGCACCCAAAAGAAACTTACAGCTGATGAGCAAGCTAAGGTCAATGCCCAGCTGAAAAAGGAGTCGGAAATTCGAAAGTCGGTTCAACTTCTCGCAGCACGCTTATTGCGTGGCATTGGTATTATTCAGGGATTGCTCAATGGCCCACCAACTGAGGCAAGTCTTTGGATGGGACCAGCGGTTAATGCGCTGCTGAAGGCAATGGAAGCCGGTGCATGTCTCATTACTGGCGACGCTGCTCCTTCAGTATACCTGGCATGCGCCGACAAGGTGACTAGCCGTCTTGGCTCGATTCGACCATTTATCGGTGTTGCCACGCTGCGTGCTTTGGGGGTGACCGGTCTGCCTGAAAATCTCGAAGAGGAGGGCCTGGAAGAACTAATTACGCGAGTGCTGTACCGCTTGCGATTCGCTGGAGAGCAGCGACCATTCGACGTTATCTCCGTCGTATACATGCTCTCACTCATATTCCTTGTGCTGCAGCATGGTGGCTTTGGTGCAACAGCAGAAGAACGAGACGCCCAATTAGTTCTTGCCATTGAGTTCGTCACCTTCCACACGGATGTGTGCGCCGAGGAGGCTGTTCCACGGGCTGACTTGATATCGACGATGATCACTTCAATGCAACGATATAACCAACATTACAAGATCATCAAGGACTGTTTCTCTGATATGATAAGATGTGTTGCTCCCAACATGTCTTCTCAAGAGATATCCATTCTTTCGAAAGGCGCAATTGTGCCAGAGTCCTCAGTCCGCGAGACGGTACTGCAATCCATCAGTGCGGATGTGGACATGAGCGAGCTCGACTTCTCAGATGAGATTTGGATCGCATGCCATGACGATGACGAGACCAACATCGAAATTGCACGGGAAATCTGGGACGAAAGCGGCTTTAAGGTGTCCAAGGATGTGCCATTCAAGATGATCCCTTACTTGGAGAGCAAAGACGGTCAGCTCCGCAGAGCTGCCGCCAGGGCTCTGGCTGACGCATGCCGGCAACATCAGACAACAGTCGATGAAATTCTCCAGATCCTTCAATCCAGTTACATTGAGTTCGCCAAACCCCGTGTCGCAGGACTTGATCAATATGGTATACCAAAGAAGTCAGATCTAGCAGATCTGTGGGAAGCAAGGCATGGCGTCGCTGCTGCGCTCAAAACACTTGCTCCTTATCTTCAAAAAGACCAAATCGACGGCTACTTCAGCTTCCTCATTGAGAAAGGGCCGCTAGGTGACAAGAACCCCAATGTTCGAAGCGAAATGTTGGAGGCTGCCATTACTGCTATCGACAAGCATGGAGGCGCCCTGGTGGATAAGTTGATGAAGATGTTTGAGCGAACTCTAGAAGTGCCAGACACAGGCTCCGAGGCCGGAGACCGGGTGAATGAGGCTGTGATCGTCATGTACGGTGCCTTGGCCAGACACTTGAAGTCCGGCGACGCTAAGATCCCCGTCGTTATTGAGCGACTACTGGCTACTCTCAGCACCCCGTCCGAGGCAGTCCAATATGCCGTGGCCGAATGTCTCCCACCTCTGGTGCGCACCTGCGGCGATAAGTCATCCAAGTATTTTGAACAAGTCACAAATACGCTGTTGACTTCGAAGAATTACGCCGCCAAGCGTGGCGCCGCATACGGATTGGCCGGTCTTGTGCTCGGAAGGGGTATCTCGGTATTACGCGAATACCGACTCCTTATCAGTCTTAAGAGCGCAGCCGAGAACAAGAAGGAGACGCAGCAAAGAGAAGGTGCCTTCCTTGCCTTTGAACTGGCACCGTTGATTCTTGGTCGCCTTTTTGAGCCGTATGCGATCCAGATTGTGCCCCAACTGCTTACTGGATTCGGTGACAGCAGTGCAGACGTGAGAGACGCATGTTTGTCAGCTGCGAAAGCCTGCTTTGCCAAACTCAGTTCGTTCGGTGTCAAACAGATTTTGCCAACACTTCTGAACGGTCTCGATGACGACCAATGGCGTAGCAAGAAGGGCGCCTGCGAACTCTTGGGTGCCATGGCGTACTTGGATCCTCAGCAACTGGCGGCGAGCTTGCCCGATATCATTCCTCCATTGACTGGTGTACTGAACGACAGTCATAAGGAAGTTCGTTCTGCTGCCAACAAGAGTTTGAAGCGGTTCGGTGATGTCATCACAAACCCAGAGATCAAGAGCCTCGCGGACATCCTCCTGAAGGCTCTCAGTGACCCTACCAAGTACACCGACACTGCACTCGACTCTCTGATCAAGGTCCAGTTCGTGCATTATCTCGATGCCCCGTCTCTTGCCCTTGTGACAAGGGTTCTCCAGCGCGGTTTGGCAGACAGATCTCAGACCAAACGGAAAGCCTCGCAAGTCATTGGAAGCTTGGCTCACTTGACCGAGCGCAAGGATCTCATTGCCCACTTACCGGTGCTTGTATCTGGTCTCAAGCTTGCTTCGGTTGATCCTGTGCCTACCACTCGTGCCACTGCTTCTCGTGCTCTTGGTTCCCTGGTCGAGAAACTTGGTGAAGATGCCCTTCCCGATCTTATCCCCGGACTCATGCAAACACTCAAGTCCGACACGGGTGCCGGCGATCGTCTGGGTTCCGCGCAGGCTCTTTCCGAAGTACTTGCCGGTCTTGGAACAACAAGACTGGAGGAGACACTACCTACCATTCTGCAAAACGTGGAGTCGTCCAAGGCAGCGATCCGAGAAGGCTTTATGTCGCTCTTCATTTTCCTTCCGGTATGCTTTGGAAACAGTTTCGCCAATTATTTGAGCAAGATTATTCCCCCTATCCTTGCCGGTCTTGCGGATGATGTCGAATCTATACGTGAGACCGCCTTGCGTGCTGGGAGACTGCTTGTCAAGAACTTCGCCACCCGTGCTGTTGATCTGCTCCTCCCTGAGTTAGAACGTGGTCTTGCAGATGACAACTATAGAATCCGTCTTAGTTCAGTTGAGCTGGTCGGTGACTTGCTGTTCAACCTCACTGGTATTACTGGAAAGGAGGATGCAGAAGATGAGTTGGATCAAGCCAAAGAGGCCGGCGCATCGCTTGTCGAAGTACTCGGTGAAGAGAAACGTAACAAGATTCTGGCTGCCCTGTACATCTGCCGTTGCGATACAGCTGGCTCCGTGCGCGCTGCTGCTATTGCTGTTTGGAAGGCTCTGGTCGCTACTCCCAGGACTCTCAAGGAACTCACTCCTACTCTTACTCAGATCATCATTCGTCGCCTTGGTAGTTCTAACATGGAGCACAAGGTCATTGCTAGCAATGCACTCGGAGAACTCATCCGAAAGGCTGGCGATAGTGTGCTCTCAAGTCTCCTTCCAACACTCGAGGAAGGTTTGCAGACCTCCACAGACTCAGATGCCAAGCAAGGTATTTGCCTGGCCCTCAAGGAGCTTATTGCGTCTGCTTCCGAAGATGCTCTGGAAGATCACGAGAAGACTCTCATTTCCGTGGTCCGTACCGCTCTCACGGACTCAGATGAGGATGTGAGGGAAGCTGCTGCCGAAGCATTTGACTCGCTCCAGCAAATTATTGGCAAGCGCGCGGTCGATCAAACACTTCCGTTCCTTCTCAACCTTCTTCGTTCTGAAGATGAAGCCGACAATGCCCTCCAGGCACTTCTTACGCTGCTCACTGAGACTACACGATCTAACATCATTCTGCCCAACCTCATCCCGACTCTCATCACGCCTCCCATCTCGGCGTTCAACGCTAGAGCTTTGGCATCTTTGGCTAAGGTGGCCGGCGCTGCTATGAACCGACGCCTGCCCAACATCATCAATTCGCTGATGGACAACATTGTCAACAACGAGGATGAGGATATGCGTAAGGATGTTGAGAGCTCAATTGACACCGTCATCTTATCCATGGATGAATATGACGGCCTCAACACGGTCATTAACGTTCTGCTCCAACTCTCGAAGCACGAAGATCACCGCAAGAGGGCAAATGCTGCATACCGCATGGCCAACTTCTTCGAGCAAGCTACAGTGGACTACTCACGTTACAACCAGGACATTGTCCGTGCCCTGTTGATCTCGTTCGACGATAGAGACAAGGATGTGATCAAGGCTGCTTGGACGGCCTTGAGCACGTTCACCAAGAAGCTCAAGAAGGAAGAGATGGAGTCACTGGTACCTTCCACGAGACAGACTCTTCTCCAAGTCGGCGTTGCTGGACACAACTTACCTGGCTTCGAGTTACCAAAGGGGATCAACGCCATTCTACCGATTTTCTTGCAGGGTTTGATGAATGGTACGGCGGATCAACGAACTGCGGCTGCTCTTGCCATCTCGGACATTGTGGACAGGACCAGCGAGGCTTCTCTCAAGCCTTTCGTCACTCAAATCACTGGTCCCCTCATCCGTGTCGTTTCCGAGAGATCTACTGATGTCAAGGCGGCCATTCTGCTCACCCTCAACAACCTGCTGGAGAAGATGCCCACCGCTCTCAAGCCGTTCTTGCCGCAACTCCAGCGTACATTCGCAAGATCGCTCGCTGACACTACGAGTGAAGTTCTTCGATCGCGTGCTGCCAAGGCATTGGGCACTTTGATCAAATTCACGCCCCGTGTCGACCCCCTGGTTGCAGAGCTTGTAACCGGCTCCAAGACAACCGATGCAGGCGTTAGGACAGCCATGCTGAAGGCCTTGTACGAGGTTGTAAGCAAAGCTGGAGCCAACATGGGTGAAAGCTCGCGCACCGCCGTATTGGGTTTGATCGATATGGACACCGACAACACCGATTCGGCTATGACAGTGACCAACGCCAAGCTGCTTTCAGCCCTTCTCAAGAACGTGCCGGCAGATGTAGCCAACAGTCTGCTGAAGGGCCGTGTCGCTACGACTCATTTCACTAACTCGTCTGTACTCGCAATCAATGCCGTGTTCGTCGAGTCACCGCAAATTCTGCTTGACAGCCCCTTGGCTGAAGATGTGCCTGAGATCCTGTCCCAGGGCATGTCTAACAAGAACGTAAGTTACAAAACCTTTCTGGCTCCCATTGAATGTGTAACTAACTGGTCATATAGCTGTTTGTCGCGGATAACTGCATCCTAGCGACAGGAAAGTACCTCATGTCACATACGCCCTCTTTTGAGCAAGCCAAGCCTATATTCTCTACGCTTGCCGCCATTATTGCTCCTGGCAACCCTACGGACTCTCGCCGTCTGGCGCTTGTTATAATCCGCACCATTTCGCGTACCAACGTTGACCTGGTGCGACCTCATCTGCCCCTGCTGGCTGGCCCTGTGTTTGCCTCGGTACGAGACCCTGTTATCCCAGTCAAGTTGGCAGCTGAAGCGGCTTTCATTGAGCTCTTCTCCGTCTCCGAGGAAGAGGGCCGCGTCTTTGAGAAGTTCGTCCAGAGCCCCGCTGGTCAGGAGTTGCAACCCAACACTCGCCGGAGCATGAATGACTACTTTAAGCGTGTCGGTCTGCGGTTGGGTGCACAGACTCGGGAGCGACGACTGGCGGAGGGTGGTGTTGGTGGACAAGGCGCTCTGGGCTTGAGCAACGACGAAGTGGAGGACGAGAGAGAGATTTGGAGCGTAGGACAGGTCGAGCTGGGTGGTGGGGTGTTCAGCCAGGACTAAGAAGCCGGCGTGCTTTTCCCGTGTTGGTTTAATCCGTTGAAGAACGAGAGGGAAAAATAAGGTCGGGGATAATGAAGCTCCGACATTACAAACTATTTTGGTTTGCATTCACGATACGATAAATAAAAGAAAAGAGATGATTGTTCCGTTTTATTTCACATCCTTTGATACAACAATGGATTGAGATATATGATATTATGCTACGCTAATCACTGCTGGGAATAAACATCTTACAGTAGGATAATATCTATACATCAAGGATAGCCCCGATGCTTGGTCTGAAGGGTGTATTTTACCCCTTGAGTGTCCAATCATTCAGAGTGGCCGAACTTCGCTTAGCCGAGTCGTAAAGCGCAGGCGGCGATCTCTTTCCTCACGTTAGGGTCGTTGGGCATGTACACGGCCGCGACCCGCAGCAGACGCCGGGCCGCCGCCTTGTCACCCAGCTCCTTGTGGGCCAGGGCGGTGCGGTAGTAGATGCGGCCGAGGGGCGCGGCTGCGGGGAAGCCCATGACGGCCTCATCCTCGGGGTCGAGGTCGTCGCGGTCGAGGGCGCCGATGGACTGGCGCATCGTCGTGATGGTGCGCATGCCCCAGAAGCGAGCCTCGTCCCAGTCCTCGAGCTTCAGGTAGGCCAGTACCGTGTTGGCGACGAGCTGGACCCGCAGGACGAGCCGCTCCAGCTGCCCGTTCTTGCCCACGTACGGCTCCTCGCGCAGCTCGCCGGCGAAGAAGGCTTCGGCGTGCACGTGCCGCTGCCGGCCCTTGACGACGACGTGCATGGCTTCCCAGGCCCGCGTGTAGAGCGCTAGGGCTTCGTGGTACTTCCCCGCCGACAGCAGCTTGGTGCCCTCGGCCTTCAGGCGCGACGTCTCGGCCAGACAGGCCGCGGGGCTCGCGTGCGGGACCTGCTGCGCCGCGCGCAGCTCGTTCTCGACCGAGAAGAAGGGTTTCGCGGTGGTCTTCAGGTCCGAGGTGACGACGGTCTCGCGCAGGCCCTTGACGGCGCCGAAGGGCAGCAGGAGCTGGCGCTGGCGCCACTTGGGGACGGCGCGGACCTCCTCGCAGAGCTCGGGGACGTAGTGGGGGTCGCGCAGCTGGAGGGTGAGGGTCAGGTAGCCGTTGAGGCCCGGGTTGGTGAGGTCGGCGTAGCGCCAGGTGGTGGCGAACTTGTCGAGGTCGTCGAGCAGGATGACGAAGTGCTGGGGCTCGGCCTCCTGCATCAAGGTGTGCGGGGCGCCGATGGCGACGGCGAGGCTGTGGCCCTTGAAGGCGGCGGCGCGGGCGTGCTTCATGAGGATGGGGACGTGGCCCTCGAAGGCGACGTGGTGGTGGGCCTCGGGCCAGGGCGTCTCGATGCGCACGAAGACGTTGAGGTCCCGGAAGATGCGCCGCGCCTCCCAGTAGATCTGCGTGCTGAGCCGGAACAGCACCAGCGCCGGCCGGTAGTCGTAGTCGGTGTACTCGTCGCGGCCGGCGACACGGTTCGCGTCCGGGTGCAGGATGATGCGGTAGATTTCCTCGCGGATCTCGGGCGGAAGGGTCAGAAAAGACGTCGTCTTTGGTTTCTCGAGCTCCATTGTCGCGATCGTGGATGGCTATCAGGGGGAGGTGTCTGTCGAATTGGATGTCGGGTAATGATGGAATTAGGTAGGTATGTAGTAAGCTGTGGCACAGATACACAGAAGATGAAGATAAGAATGTCAACGAAGCTCGGTTGGAAGACTAGATCAACAGGAATAAATGTACAAAAGATCAATGAAGTCACGATATCCGACTGGCTGGAATGCAAACCATTTCTGGACGATTCTCTAACACTTTTTGCCTCGGGATGCTCGGACAAGGCACGGCGCAATTGGTTGCCCCGCACCGATGACGCCGGAGGAGCTCACCAGATGGAGATTAGCACCATCGGAGTTAACGGGTCTGGCTGGTGTTGCAGCTAAAAACAATTCAGATTGGGTGATGACCACCTCATCAAAGTAAGCTGGATGTTTTCCGACATGGAGGGACTGGCAAGCGCGAAAATAGAAGGAAGCAAATACATATGCACCCACCAATCGGATGTCCTTTCGCCATCCAGATGTTGCCTCATCAGGTGTTCAGTCACCCTGTTCGTAAAGTGGATACCGTCCAAGAACCCCTGCCAGCCTGCCGTAAAGGAGGGAAACCTGATATCAGTCCGCATCTTCACTTGATCAGCATCCGTTTTTCTTTTTTAAGACTGATAGACATCCATGGGGATAGCCAAGCCGCTCTGAGGTAGATACATCTGTCACCCTATCACTCTTGCAGATTCAATTCACATCAGCTCTTCGGTCGGCGAGATGTTTTCGGTCTAATGGCCAGCGCCTTGATTTATATCCTCAACAACGACCAGGAACATATTCTCGTATTCAAAGACCCTATGGATATCCATTTTAAGCGGTCTTACTTTCAACATTTCAGGTTGCTCTTTGTATGACTGGAGGGTAATGCGAAATGAGAATGAAAATGAAAATGAAAATTGCAAAATGCTAGGTTGTCCTGCGTCAGGATCAAACCATACCAAAAAAAAAAACCACCCCGAAACACGAGCCCAAGGGATTCTATCTGGCCACATTTTAATCCTGGTATAGACGGCAACCAACTAAGCCAAAGGACCTAGTTGGAATGGTTGGAAGAACAACGCAGTGTTTGAACATATAAATGCAGGTATGGATGCTTACTTTTTGGGGCGACGCGTTCGCCGCCTGCTCACCCGAAGCTCACCCAGAAATTTGGTCGAGCCGATAGCTGTGAGTACATATGATCAAGTGGTAACCACGCATCTTCAATAACATGGAATCGTATGAATATTAAAATCGCAGATCAGACTGACTCATGTACAACAAGGCCATGACCATGGTTATCAAGCAAGACTACTACCCCTCGATGATCTCAGCAGCAGCACGGTAACCCGAACGCAGCGCCCCGTCCATGTACCCGATCCAGTAGTCCGACGACTCGGTCCCCGCAAAATGCAAGTTCCCCACGCGCTGGCGGAGAGCCGGGCCGTAGTTGGTGTAGATCCCTGGCCCCGTGACGGCCGTGGGTCCTCCCTGAGAGTACTCCTCGAGATCCCAGCGCTGGACGACCCACTCCTTCACATTATCACCACCCGCGCGGTTGCCAAAGTACGTGACGAAGTCCCGGTCCACCTGTGCTGTGATCTCGGCCTCGGTCTTGTTGTCATACTCGCGCATCTGGCCCGCCTCGAGGAAGGTCATGAGCGCGCTGACGGGCGGGTTGTGCCCTTCGCGCAGCGACTGGTCGAACGTCGACCGCGCCAGCCCGGCGTCGCTGACGGCCTGCCCCGTCAAACCGCCAGCCTCTGCCGTCCGCCACCACGCGCTGTCATACACGGCGATGGCTTTGCCGATCGATCCCATGCGCATCTGCGCCGTCAGTTGGTCGCGCGCCGCGGGCAACGCTGGCTCGTAAGTGATCTGGCGCGCGAGCGGCGGCGACATGGCCACGACTACGTGGGCGCCCTGCACACTAGACCCATCTTTGAGGGTGACGGTGTATGACGATTCGTCGGTTTTGGCGATCTTCCTGACCGGGGCTCCGAGCCGGACGTTGCCGAGTTTCTCGGCCAAGCGGATAGCAAGGAGTTGTGTGCCGCCGTCGACGCGCCACTGCTGGGCGCCACCATCGTCAATAGAAATCAGGCGGTCAAAGGTTCCCTTGGTGGTCTCGTTGCCCGCGGCGGCGATGTAGCTAAGGGTGTAGAGCAAGGATATCTCGTCGGGCTCGACGGAGAAGATAGTCTCGACCGCAGCCTGGATCAAGAAGCGGGCCGATTCGGTCAGCAGGAACGGCTTCAGCCACTCTTCAAAAGTCTTCTTGTCCCAGTGGTCGGCCAGCGTGCTGTTCCAGGGGTTCTGCACGTCGACGCCCAGCACCAAGGCGTTGAGCGACGCGATGACGGTCAGAACCTGCGTCATGCTCACGGTGTCAACGGGCGGGATGGGGCTTGAGGCGTATGTTTGTCGCTCCCCCTTGTGGTAGAGCACGTTCTCGCCCGTGTTGTACTCCGGGTAGAGCTCGAGCCCCAGCTCCCGCGCGAGGGCGAGCACTTTGTCCTGGGTCTCGCCGACGAACTCGGCGCCGACCTCGGTGTAGCCGCCGTCCTTCAGCGCGCGATTGAGCACCCGGCCCCCGACCCGGTCGCGCGCCTCGAGCACGACGAAGCTCTTGCCCGCCTCGGACAGGGCCTTGGCAGCGCCTAGGCCGGAGAGACCGGCCCCGACGATGACAGCATCGTAGCTTTGGGCCAAGGCGCTTTGTGCTAACAGCAGCAGCTGGGGAAGGAGTAGAGAGGACCTCATTGGATTACGATATTAGGAACTGGCGACTTGGACGAGTATGTGTATGGCGTTGCTCCTAGCCCGGTGGAGAAGGGTCATCTTCAGGTACCGCAGAGCTGGACGATGGCCCTACTTATAAAACTCGAGTGGAAATGCTCGCGGTGCGGCCAAACGGGGGCTCGTAACTGGCTGACTGAACGATCTCTTGACTGGCTAATGTCAGCTCTCGATCATATTCCGTAATCCGGGCCGATCCCCGTCCTACTTTGCGAAATCCAACCAGTAGGGGCGAGATCAGCAGCGGTGCAGATTACTCAAAAGGGGACCCGCATTCGTACGACCCTCCTTCTTCTTTGTGTAAGTAACCCAGGAGTTCCTCTGTGGGTGTGCAAGATACTCACCCAAGCTGATGCCGAGCCCGGAAATGTAACGGTGGTGGCTCGGCCAAGACTCTAGAATCAAATGACCCGGCAGCGTGGCTCATGGCTGAGCTCCGATACTACATACTGACCAGTACACCGGAGTGAGAAGTTCGTAGTGGTGGCTAACCGTGGCAGAGCACTAGATCCGTCCAGTGACTTTACATTTCAAGAAGTATGCGATGTTCACTTTATCTCTCCGTCCTTCAGAGCCATATTCTCCACGTCTAAAGATAGGCACATACATGTTGATTGTGCCGTATACCAGCTGATGACTGCATAATGGTGGCTCTTGGGGTCTCGGTATCGCGGTGTCTGATTGGTTACCGGCACCCATCAGCTGAGGTTGTATTTCGAACTCCGAGGTATCATTGGTGTTGCACCGGCTGTATGCGAGTAAGCTGCCCTGTTCATCCCCCAGATGAACTACCTCGTGCGTGCATTTTCGTCAAGTCATTGACCAAGATATCTCAGCCACGGCGCGGAGCTACGCCGCATAGCAGTCCCCGCTCGCATTTGAGCGAACATGAAAACAGGGAAAACAGGGAATGGCCCTATTCTAGCAGTAAATAGTATGCGCATGGGCGCAATTCGTTATAGCTGAACACCATCCATTAGAGAAAGGCCCCGGGGCGCCAGGACCCGGAGACTCTCGGCCGGGAGCCACCCTTGCTTACGGTAACGGGTAAAGGGGCAAACGCCGGGCAACATGCCATCAATTGAGCTACTCGGCATGGAAATCCCTAGCCCAGAAATGGCTTGTCCCCGGTTCTTTTTGGGCAGTTCAGGGCTAGTCCCCGCGAAGGAGCCGGTTACCGGTACGGTATGTTGCACTGGAGGATGCTGTCAAAACTCATCCCTTGGTATATCAAAAGACGACAGGCGCCCAGATGTAACATCACACAGACGAACCTTTTTTTCTCCTATGAGTACTCGGTTTCTCCTCTATGCGAACATACCCGCACAATCTTCGAGTCTCATCTGCCACACGATGCAAGTGTTCTGGCTTGTGGACTGTCTCATTGTATGCTGAATTGAGATGGTCTCTATATGTGCAGATGGATACCCTCCTGGATCAGGGGTGGGCAGTAAGCCTAAAGGCATGGGTTTCAAGGGTAGCGGCGATTGGGCTACGAGGATATCGGAGTTGGGAGTATTCCTCTAATTAACCCGCATGGCTAATCTACCTTTGCTCAGATCATATGTTTCCGGTCGGCAACTTCGGTTGCCTTAGACCCAGGTCCCCACTGCCTGATAAAGGAGAGTCGTGCGAGCAGGTTGCTCTATTCGTTCGATCTGGGGAATTAGATACATAATTACTTGCCAAATCCGGCCTTGCTACCGAATGCATGGTGATTCGCAGGGGCGGCGCGCGCCCCATTCACAATGTACCCTGCAGGTGCATCCCCGGGAACGGATCCTGGATTCGGGCCGCTCGTTCACAGCGCCCCATCTCTTTCTATATATGTGACCTGGCTGGTGACGGTCCGCGAGCCTGGGGGAAAGCAGGTCAGTCGATTGCTGTGAAGAGAGAGAGCGTTGATCTCGATGTCTCTCGCTTATGGGTGGATATGGCTCTTCCAATCTTATCTTCTTGTTCGCTCGATACGTACGTATTGGATAGCCACGGATCAGGGCAGTATTGCTTTATAGTAGCTTGAAGCCCAAATATTCATGCCCTATAACCAGACCACCCGCTACATCTTCCCCTTTCTATGGATGAATTTAGAGGGTGTCTTGTCCAAGAAGAGCCGCGAAATACCACCTGGGTATTTGGACAACCTGGAATCTCGTAGAGCCCATCACCCTGATACAAAAAGGATACACTGGATGTCAAGGTTCGTATCATGAGAAAGCCTGGTTTCCCACGTTGGGCTCAAATACGAGGATGCTGACATAATGCGTTATGTGCTAAATAGCACATGGTTTCCAGAATTATCTAAGCTTTATATGACGGCACCAGAAGAGTTCCAGAGTCTATAACTTACCCGCGGGACCCTATAAGGATTGAAGATGGTGGTAACCCCTTATGGCCATAGTTTCATAAGTTGCCCACCTGTATTAAAGGAGGGTATGGTGAAATAGGATCGGGTTTAATAGTTGTCAGATCAAGCTATAAGGGAGGATTGAAACCAGACATATGTACAGAGAAGTTCTTCGACATCTGTTGAAATATAATGCAGATATAGACGAGTCTAAGCCTACTCAGAGAACGCTGTTGTCTAAGGGTATATGGATCGCCAGGTCTCTGGCTTTGCCACTGCTTGGCTACTTGCGTTCGCGGTGTTACGATGTCAATCTGCTTGCATTGTTTCCAACTCTGCGTGGGATATAGAATATATAACGTGAAATATCTATGAAACGGCTGTCAAGCTAGCCCCTGAATTCAGCTTCGCACCGAACAATGTGTACACGATAAATACTGTTTTCCCCTTGCATATATTGCATGTCACTAGAAAACACGAGAAAAAGCACACACAATGACAATGCTGGATAAAATATGTGCAGGAGATTGTCCATCCATACCTTATCTACTCTTCCCCGTCCCGTAGCAGACATATCGGGAACGTATGTGGCTCTCTCTTTTCTTTAAAGGAATTTTGCTCTGTGAATATTCTGAATAGCTACGTTGCCTGCTTTTTCGAATCCAGAGATCTTCCAAGTGCAGGGTATCTGTAATGGGCTGATGAAGTCCTAAACTACAACCATGATACCCTTTACGCTAGAGGGGATGCTCAGTACAAGAACGAGTATGGTATCAAGATACCCGGATACGAGAAGGAATATCTCTGGAATGAAGGTCACGGGTCGAGATTTTGATGCTATTGCACTATTCTCTCCGGAAATATCCTGCCTATTTCCATCACATACACGCACACATCAGTTCTGCCCATGTTCCTAGTGTGGCCTGACCTCGCATCTCCTGGTCGTCCAACCAACTACTGGACTGCAGAGATTCATGTAGCCAAGATTCCAAAGCCCAGCAATGAGAAGACGAAAATTTGCCCTTCAAACATCTGGCAGAAGGGCTGAGAAGAATCCTGTGCTGCGTGACGTGACGTTGCTCCACATATCTGCTCCAGGACTCGACGTACACTACTACTAAATTATTGACATCAGACGAGTAAATAGAGCCTGTTGCCTGACTGCAAGCTTGGTGAAGCGGTAGCTTATTACCCCTTTCCATCACTACTAGTAGATAGGCATGGCTTTTGGTCTGATATTTCCGGGTGCGTCGTCAGTGGCTCGTTTTATCTTACCCTCTGAATTAAGACATCTTTTGATGATGTATCTGGTCTACCTCTGCTCCTCCACTGCCACGTTCACCTCGGCCCTGAACTCAGTAGAGACAGGCATTGTATGAAGTTGAGGGTGTAGTCAAACAGTAAATTTCCCGAGAAATATGTGCCTCTGTTACGCAGCCGGCTAAGGGTGTCCGTCGGCTCCCAAATCTCGTTTTATTGCTATGAACATCTTCCCGCGAGCCGTCTCCTGAAATAGACGTCTGGGGCTGAGGAAATAATGGCCTATATAGTTGATTGACGAGACCAGGCCAGTCCCGCACTGAGTATCTTGTAAGGACATCGGTCAACGCGGAAGATTTCCCTAACTTGAGTAACATGGCAATGCACCGTTACCAACAGGAGCATAGCAGCCTACCCGATGAACAAAATAGAGCGGGTAGGCATGTGGCATCCCAAAAATAGATGCGCGGCGATCGTGTCGTCGCAATGGCTATGATACCGATAGAAACAGATGATCGCGTTTGGACGGGATGATCCCCTTAGGAATATATCGCACGAGCCCAAAGCTAAGTTACTGGGCTCCCCAGCTTGCACGCAACGAGTAATTGCCTTGCCGGTATCCGTTGGAACCACGCAGAGTGCGATCCAAGCCCATTTTCCAAGGGGGGTTGGAACTGATGAGATTCATAGAGACGCAGCTGTCAATTCCACGCTACACCAAGCAGCATCGTATAACGGATAAGTTAGTTGGTATGATGAGTTTTCTTGCTTTCCCAACAGTGGAAAGGGAGGCCCATCATATCGACATGGAATGGCCAAATTGTTAGAGGGTTGAGTCATGACCAGCTCTGCATTTTCAGATGACACGAACGAGCTATTACACATGCCACATTCGGTGCTCGGAGCTTTGGCGGCACATATGTCATGCACAATACGATAGAAGTCACAGAGCCGCTCCGGATTGCCGATTATCGGGTGTCGTTGGAGTCAGTGAAACAACATGGTACACCTACCCGAGTGGATATATCGAAACGGCAAGAATCCCACGGACAACGGGCGGGCTCGGTCACGTCACAGTTGCCGGTGAGATGAAGGGTGATGAGGTTGACTTTGCTGAGTCTCTGTCTGTGAGTGGCAGCTAGATAGGGTTTATTTAGGGCAATGCTGGCGATGCTTGTTGGCCAATGTTTGCTGGCAGACATGTCGCCAGAGTTCTGCAGGTCTCGGTGAAGTCTCAGACTCGATCTGACTGAGCTTGATCGATGGGTCTTACTTACTAACTACATGCAGGTAGGCAATGGACAGATTGGATTCCACGACTAACATCCAAAAGCTACGCACTAGGGAACAGTACCGGTAAGTCATTGTGAATTGAATTGCTTGCAGACACGTAATGCATCAATTGGCTACGTGGTACTGCAGATGCATCGCGATATTGATTATTGAATATGATATGATGCGTGTCTCGCCTTCTCAAAGGATTGAAAACCTACCATCACCAATCGCGCTGACCCCCAAAAGGACCTCGGGAGGTAACAAGATTCAGGTCGCGTGTTCGTTGTTTGTGGGGTTTTAACGGCTAGTTAGGTTTGCAACGTCTGACCATGGAGACCATGGAATCGATCGTCTGGTGTGTGGTGATGTATGTAGGTGTTTCTTGGAAAGAGACTTCTGTCACCCTCGTTGTCACCCTCGTGCTTCAAAAATTGCAAGGTTCCAATGATATAATAGACGGGAATCAAACATATACCTTACTTGTCCCCTGGTGCGACTACGTGTAATAGAGACTTGAAGCCGATGCACCCCTAAGCAAACTCACCGCTCGACGAGCCCATTCCTGGGAGATTGTCCAAGGCTGCGAAGAGATAACGAGATCTGGAGATTCTAGACTTGCCGGTTTTCCCTTCTGGACCGCCCCTGAGACTGCCCCCTGGAAAGGTCTAGCCACTGAGGAAGACAGGAGCTGCCAGCCATTTATTGCGGAGATAGGGAGAGAGAGACCTTAGAAGCCTTGGAAGCCCTAGAAACCGGAAAACCGCCTAGTCGCCTAACCCCCTCGCCGACCACCGAGTGTGCACCCCCGCTCGCTCATCTCACCTCCCACAGCGAACCTCCTGCAGAAGGAACCCACCCCCAACTTTTGCCAGACCCGTCGGTGGCGTCAGTGGTCAGGCTCGGGATCCATTGTTCTAGCAAGTCTGCAAGTCTGCAAGTCTGCAAGTCCTACCTGCCTCGCATTACACACATATTTGCCTGGCCCAGGCAAAGGCAAGCAACAAAGCAGGCAGGTTAGTTGGCTGGGCTTATGCTGCTACCGTTTCGTCTTATGCTTCTAATAATAAAACCACGGTATTTGTTACTCCAGGCCTCAGCCCGCGCACTGGAAAATCTCCCTTCGACTCGACGAATCAGTTTCTTCTTGGGTAGTTGCGCCGACGGATACTAAGCTTAGTAGAATCCCCAGTTGCTAGCCCTGGACTGGACTGAACTGGCCTGAAACCGATCTCAGCTCTACCATTTTTATCTTTGTAGGTCCAGCCAATATCAATGGATGCACATGCGGCTTGGGTAACCCGACCTGACTGACTGACAACCGGCTCCAAGTCCCAAAGAAGAGAGACTGGACCAAAAAGGTTGCCTGTTCCAGTTTTCTCCTTTCCCTTATCGGGGAGTTTCGCCTTCGTTCATCTCATTATTTACGTATGACCCGACCTGACTTCCATCTGGACTGGAGACACTACTACCCTGCTGTAAACCTCGCAACTTCACAATTCCGGATTTTCTTCTTCCCTCGACGTTCTCTCTTTCAGAGGAAAAGAAAAAGAAGCCAGAGAAGAGCCTCATCAGAATCCCTACCTACCAGTGTGCCTCACATCCCGCCCACTAACCTTACATGCTCCGTACATCTGTCGCCAGATTTACTTTAGCTTTGTCCACACAAGCAAGCCACTGACTATCGCTCACTCACTGGACACCTCAACCCCACCGAAGAATCACCGGCAGCAACTTACATGCTGAGTATACCTACGTTGAAACAACTCTATCCCGGCCGCGAAGGTCATTGAAACCATTGCTCGCCCACCCAACAACATTGAACCGACTTGGAGGGGAAGACGGCATCCGCTTGGTTACGATATTTATCGCCTGCACACACCTGTTTATTGTTCACCTGTCGCATTGGCCCCCAAATCTCACCTCAGGGTCTTCGTTTTAGGTTCAATCAATTTGTTCCTTTCGCAACCGTTCAAACAACCACTCAGGATTCCAGGGAAACGGCGGTAGCGAAAATCCCAGGGTCAGCCCAGTGCAGCAGCCAAGCAAAGCAAAGCAAAGCAGGCAGGCAAGTCGACGCCGCTTTGCCACGGAAGAGGGAGCGGCATTGATAAACCAGACCGGGTCACGCTGGTGTATGCTGCGGCCAGAAAAAACAGCGCAGGTTAGCAAGCGTACCAGTAATAGGTAATAGCTGCCAACTGATATCGATTGCATTGCTTGTGCAATCCTGTCGGTCAGCCCGCCTTTACGTCTTTCGAGCAATTTCGTCGCAGATCCGCCGACTACCCACCCGCAAGACCCCCCCAAATTAAAAACATCGTTCACTCAATTCAAATGTTCACCCAGCCTGCCCCGTCGCCGGGCATATTACAGCCTGGTTCTGCCAACAACCCAACGTCCTCCTCTCCCACGTCATCTTCTGCCCATCACACCAGCAGAACTGGTAGGCTACGCGGCTTGAGTTATTTGCGCACTTATACGCAAAACCATCTTCTTTCCCGTGACAGCCACACATCAAACTCAACATCCGGCACAACTTCGCCTTCTTCCGCTTCGCCTGCGCAGCAATCAGCCCGAACCGCCACCCTCACGCGATCAGTAACAGCGTCATCCGCCACCGAGCAGCAACGATCGCGGACCTCCAACCACCCTACTGACCAGAGCGGATTACGCCCTCCCTTACCATCCACAACGAACGGGGAACAACTGCGACGAGTTATTTCACAACCAGTTGGCAATATATCCCACAATATTAGTGCTGGTGCTGAGCCACCATTAAGCGAACCGTCGACTGCTGCGAATCCTGCAGAGCACCAGAACCTTCCCAATAACGAATCGAGATCGACGGCCACGGAGGAAGAGTTTGCAGGTCTTTCAGCAGAGATGACACGATCCCGATCAGCCACAACGGGCGACTTGCCTGCTGATGCACTTCCAAGCATCAGATTTTCTGCTCATTATGACCCTAGATCTAACCGGCAATCGTTATCATTTACCCCTGTTTCGCGTACATTACCGACTGGCAAGGAGATCATCAAAGTCGGGCGTTATTCAGAGAGGGAAAACCATGCCCCGGTTCCGTCAAATGCTCCGTCGTCCGCTCCTGTAGGCTTCAAGAGCAAAGTCGTCAGCCGAAGACATTGCGAATTTTGGTTCGAAAATGGCAAGTGGTATATCAAGGATGTCAAAAGTTCTTCAGGCACATTCCTCAACCACATTCGACTCAGCCCGCCAGGCACAGAATCTAAGCCGTTCTCGATTAACGATGGAGACATCGTGCAACTGGGAATTGACTTTCGAGGAGGAGAGGAGATGATCTTCCGTTGCGTCAAGATGAGGATCGAGCTGAACCGGGGTTGGCAAGCCAAGCCAAACACCTTCAAGTAAGCTTTCCTGCATTCGCTTCGAAATACGTCCATAACTAACGTGAACGTAGCATGGCCACACACAAGCGGTTGAGGAACATGACTTCAGCAGCATCGAATGCATCGCACGCCCAAGATTGTTCGATATGCCTAAACGCAATAGCTGTAAGTTTGTCTTGGATTAGGCGGTTTCAGATTCGACAGGCCTTGCTAACGACTTTATAGCCTTGCCAGTCTCTCTTTGTTGCCCCTTGCAGCCATACATGGCACTTCAAGTGCATCAGAGAGTTATTGATGGGGCCGTCGTATCCTATTTTCTCCTGCCCCAACTGCCGAGCTGCGGCAGACCTTGATATGGACGTAGAAGAAGTCTCGGACGAGTGGCAACAGCTAGACTCAGGCCCGGAGGAGGCGAACGACAACCCATTTGAAGAAACTGCTTCCCAACAAGAAGCCGAGCCGAGCCGCCAAGGTGCACAAAGTGCGCAAAGTACACAAAGCACTCATAGCGACGTCGCGACGCCAGCGAATGCAGAGGTCCCCCAAGCTGTCTCCCGAGAAGTAGAAATGGGAGATTCCACAGTCCTCATGGAGAGCTCTCCGGCGGCTGTAAACACACCATCAGCCCGAACAGCCTCGAGCCCCGTAGCCATCCCCACTACTTCTCGAACGACGACTGCAGCTGCATCGTCAAACCGTGGGACCCGCACACCGTCACCGACCGGAGCCCCATTGGCAAACTGCACCGAAGGACCTCTGACACCACGTAACGACGCTGGGCCGTGGGTATTTGACGGAGATGCCGGGCGTGCTTCCCAGGACATATCCAGACCTGGCGCTATGAACAGCCTGGATGCGGCCACGAATAGGGTGGGCTTGAATGCGGCCTAGGAACCCGCAGACAGCCATTCCAGATCGGGTTCTCAAAGGAGCCGTGAAGAATCCTCAGATGACGATTCAGTCGAAGAATGCTCTCGAACTCTTTCCTGTTTGGACATGTTGCGTTGAGAAAGCAGGAAATGGTCGGAATGCTCATCCAAATGTCTAGAGTTTGTGATACCATCAGATTTGGCGTTAAGGGATTTGATTTTACTGTCTCGTTGTGCATATTCCTTCGTCTCAGTGGCAGGAAGCAAGCCATCGAGGGCAAAGGCATTAGCGGGAAGGATTTGGTGCATATTGTAGGTCCTGTTATGCATTGGCAGGAGTTTGCTTTACTGGGTAAGCCAAGGCTAATCAGGAGAACTGCATACGCAGGCAGCCGGGAACACGAGGCTGTCTGATGGCAGAATGAGAGAAACACACACACACACACACACACAGAGAGAGAGAGAGAGAGAGAGAGAGAGAGAGAGAGAGAGAGAGAGAGAGAGCAAAAGACCGGATGGAGAAGTACACATGCATACACCCCGTGTTGCTCCGGGGCCTAAGTTGCTACTTAATAAGTGGCGGCAGCGATGATGATGAGGCGATTAGGGACAGAATACAAATGTCTATTACACTGCATCCTTTGAACAACATATAGACTAATGCGTGCATTTGTAGAAGCTTGACTATATCGAGTTTCAATACTTTTCCTGTCTTCAGCATACATGCCTAAGTAGCAAACGACCAAAACTATGCAAAGTATACAAACAATAAAGGGTCTAGCATGGCATTTGACGCGTTCCTTGAATTTGGCTGGGCGCTCTGTCTGAGATACTGATACATGGGCGGATATGCACATACGATGGTACTCTGCGCGAGGTATATCTGTTTGAAGATATGTCGATTGCTTCGTCGACCGGATCGCCAGCAGCCCAGGCCCCAGGTATGACATAGAAAGATCGACACTATGACGTCTCCACCTGTTAAACCCCCAGGCTCTAATTAAATCTGCTTGTTTTTTCTTAGCTGAAGGGCTGGCTGGCTGGCTGTCTGGCTGTTTCTCTTAAGCCGACTACGACCGCTTCATGTACCCGACCGATGGTGCTTGGCCGCACGTAGCAGTAGTGGCTGTAGGTAGGCAAGTAGGCTGGAAACTAGGAGACTAGCACTGGAACGAGCCAGCTCTCCCCACAAAGCCGCACTGAGCAGGGGACCCTACCGAGTTCGGACCATTCATCGACGGGGGAATTTGAATCGCTTTGCTTTCGAAAGGCACACATAGCACATGGCACAGAAAACCCAAGCCAAAAAGGCTTGTTGGCCTAGCTGAGACCCGATCCTTTGGTACATTCATGTAAGAAAAGGGTAATCATCAGCGACTATCCCATGATTACCAATGAAAGCTTGACCTACCTACCTACCTATAGTTTTTTCTCTCTCATCTATGCGTGCATGTACTGTGCTAACCTATAATATCATCAACCTCTGGCCCTTTTTCTTTCTACGTACGCCGTGCTTTACACTTCTCCTCCTATGCGACAGCTGGCGACCGAATAAGTAGAAAACTCCACAGGGTCCCATTTCGATAGCCCGTTGTATACCGAGTGGATTCGTCCTACATCGGAGCTTTGTCGCAACATTTGTATTCGGGGTCCTGTCCCTGGGAAATTTCCCAGAGCACCACAGTCCTTTCCCTTCTTCCCCGAGTAACCGAACCCGACGAAACCAACGCAGAACCCAAGGAATCGGTCGTGCTTCTGTTTGTGGAGTGTTGTGCGCGTGGGAAGAGAAAAAAAAGAAAAGATGTCTACAACTGCCGGGTAAGAAGAGAGATATACTGGCTGCCCAATTCCGAAGCGCGACAAATGAGAGACCCATAAGCTGACGATGAGGTCACCGATGTTATAGAGCTTTCATAGCGGGCGGTTTGGCCGCGTGCGGCGCCGTCACAGCTACGCATCCCTTCGAAACAGTCAAGATTCGGTAAGTTTGCTTCCTTTCCATGTAGTATATGTCTCGCTGCTTGCGCTTTTACTGGGGTGTGCCGTTGCTCTCCAGCAGCAACTTGCGTGCCGCACCAGTCGCTCGCAATGGCGGGGCAAGACAAAGAAGACAACAAAAGAAAGAAGGAGAAGATGCTAATGCGCTTGCGCGCGCAAATAGAATGCAATTGCAAGGCGAACTCCAAACGAAAGGCCACCAGCCTCACCACTATCGGGGTCCCATCCACGGCGTCAGCGTCATCGTGCGCAACGAGGGCCTTAAGGGCATCTACCGCGGCATCGGGTGCGCGTATATCTACCAGGTCCTGCTCAACGGCTGCCGCCTGGGTTTCTACGAGCCGATGCGCGGGACCCTGACGTCGCTGCTCTTCAAGGGCGACACGAAAGTCCAGAGCTTGGGCGTCAACATGTTCTGCGGCGCCTCGTCGGGTATCATCGGCGCCGCCGCGGGGTCCCCCTTTTTCCTCGTCAAGACGCGCCTCCAGAGCTTTAGCCCGTTCCTGCCCGTGGGCACCCAGCACAAGTACCGCAACGCCGTGGACGGGCTGCGCCAGATCTACGGCGCCGAGGGGATTCGCGGGCTCTACCGCGGCGTCGGGGCGGCGATGATCCGGACGGGTTTCGGCAGCAGTGTGCAGCTGCCCACGTATTTCTTCGCGAAGCGCCGGCTGGTCCGGCACTTGGGCATGGAGGAGGGCGCGCCGTTGCATTTGGCCAGTAGCGCGGTGAGCGGTTTCGTGGTTTGCGTGTTTATGCACCCGCCGGGTAAGTTTTGTCTCCTCCCACTCCACACACGCGCACTCTCTTTATGGCATCGCTAACATGACAATTCCTGCAGACACCATCATGTCGCGCCTCTACAACCAGAACGGTAACCTGTACAAGGGAGTCTTCGATTGCCTCGGCAAGACGATACGCACCGAGGGCCTGCTCGCCATCTACAAGGGCTTCCTGCCACATCTGGCCCGCATCTTACCGCATACCATCCTGACGCTCAGCTTGGCCGAGCAGACCAACAAGCTGATGCGGAAGTTCGAGTCCAAGATCCTGCCTTCTGTGTCGACGAAAGCGTGAGCACAAACGATTGTAGGAACAAGAAGAAAGAGAGAGAGAAACAATAGAGAGAGCAAGAAAAAGAGGGCGGGTTTCATAGAACAACCGCCGCTGCCGCCGTACTCTGAGTACGTACGGTTCGACTTCATGCAACACGCACACGCACATACTCAGCCTTTGCCGAAGGGAAGGGTTCTGTTTGTGCGAACACACGGGTGATGGAGACTCATCATATAGTCCCCAGGTACAACCCCCATCTTTCAACATATATGCCATTACCACGCCATACCATATCATTGGCCCTGATGTACCAAAAGCGAAGGAAAAGCGAGGAATCTAGGAACGCATCTCGGAGTGGAGAGACGATTATGGCGGATAGAGAAAATCTATAATACCATTTGGCGTTTCTGGCATTGTTGATATACATAGAAAAGACGGAATTTCGCATACTTCGAGAAGGTTACTGCTTAGGGTGGTTTAGAAAAGGGGATTAAGAGGGTATTAGCGTTAAGGGGGAGGACGGGTGTTTTATCTGTACATAGGAAGAAGAGCCTTGAATTCCACGTTGAAGCACGAGTTCACGTTAAGATGCAACGTCACATGAGAGAAGAGTCTTCAGCTTTAATGATTCGTTTTCATTTTCCTTTTCCCTCTGGTTTTATCTATTGGATCAGCCGTTCACGGACCGATCGCAACCATAGCACAACCTCCCCCTCCGCTCCTCCACCTCGGGCGCCTGCTCGCCCAGCTCGCCCCGCCACCGCTCGTCGCCCGCCTCGTCGAGCACGATGCCGCATAACCCACACTGCCGTGTGCTGCTGTTGCCCACTGCAGCTTGCGGCCGCTCCAGCTTGCCCGTCGTCCGCACTACGTTGGCAACCACGGACGGGTAGTTGGCTTCGACTTCGGCGAAGTACCGCGACATGACCTCGTCGATGCTGAGGTCTTTGTGGTTTACGACGGCGGCTTTGGCGGCGGCTGACGACTTTGGGGGAGACGGTAGGAGATCGGTGAGGGGTGGCGTGGTTAGGGTTATGTAAGTTTTCAGTTCGCTGCGGAAGAGCTCGCGCAGGGGGTGGTAAATGGAAATGCTTTTGTTGTTGTTGGCTGTTGTTGTCTCTGTGGTTGTTGGTGTCGTTGGTTCCACATATGACGTAGGCGGTTGCTCTTGCTGCTGCTGCTGCTGCTGCTGCTCTGGCAACGACGACACGTACGAGGCGAAGGAAGGCAGCTGGAACGCGCCGTCGTTGACCTGCCACGGCAGCGAGAAGCCGCGGCCCTTGGCCGTCTCGGCCAGCGTCAGCTCGGCCAGGGCCGTGGTGCTGGTGCCCAGGAGCAGGATGTCGCAGCCCTCGCGCAGGGCAGCGTCCAGGAGCAGGTGGCGCACGAGCAGGCGCTGTACGTCGACGCGCGAGCTCGGGGTCGCGAGGCGCGTGTACAGCAGGTCGGCGAGCTGCTCGTGCGGCGCCAGTGCCGGGTTGAGTGGGGGCAGGGACGACCAGTCGATGGAGTTGGCGCGCAGGCTGAGCGCCGAGGACAGCGGGATGCGGTGGAAGGCGAAGGTCGGGTAGCGCGACTTGTAGCGCTGCCACGCCGCGTCCGCCTCCGTCTCGGTTTTGGTGGTCTTCGTCTCTGCTGCCGCTGCCTCATCGGCGTCGGGAACAGGCGGGCGGCTCAGATCGCAGTCCACCCATGCCACGACGATCTCGAAGCGCACGCGCTGGCCGCCGCCCTTGCCGCCCTTGGTGCCCTTGGCGGACTGCGGGGCTTGCTGGCGGGCGAGGTTCTCGTGCAGCAGATTCAGCAGCGCGGTCGAGGCGCCGGTGCCGCCGCACGAGAGGGCGAGCAGGTAGCGCTGGGGCCGGGTGGGCAGTTTGCTCCCCGAGGTGCGCGTCTCACGCTGCATCTGCTCCATGCGCTTGATGGTCTTGTTGGCGACATAGGCGCAGAAACATTGCCTGTGAGTTTCCAGTGTCAGTGGAAGTCAGAGTATGTTTGGTATGGTAATGGAGTGTAAGCTTGAAATGTTGGCTTTCTGGATATAGATAGGGGTTTGGACCAGATGAAAAGGGGGAAGAGGGAGGAGGGGTGCAGGACTTACGGGCATACTCGTTCTGCCCCTCGTAGGTCGAGGGTGCCAGGGTTTTCTTGACAGCGGTTGCAGGCTGCCGCCTGAGAAGCTTCTGCCATGCTTGCCGCTATGTTGTATACTATTTTGCGATAGCGAGGAGAGTTACTTATCTAGATGCTGCATAATCTATCTCATTTACAGATGTAAAGAAGCGATCGCCGTTTTTGGATCAGAACTGCCTGTTGACTCATGAGATTTCAGAAGGCGATTTGTGATTGGTAAAATAGTGGAGACCTGGAGAAGGACACCTGCCTGCCTGCCCAACGCTGATGGCGCTAAGAACACTGCCTAGATCCGCTGTATCTATCAATGATTGAATTCCGCCTGCTTCACTTCCCAACCATCGTCAGCCTCTGTAAAGCCTATGACATCCTGGAAACCCTTCATCATGCTTCTTTTCCACGAATGTACGAATTGCTGCAACTTACCCAGCAGCATTTCATTATACAATCAATATGACTCACTATCAACGGGGTTGTTCCTCAGCAGGGAGTGGCAGCCTACGTAGCAGGTAGGTAGAGAGAGGTGAGCACCAACGGAACAAAACACAAGTTCTTTCCAATTCGCATAACTGATACCCTAAACCTTGATTTCTCCCTGCCATACATTCGCGTGCCGTATCTTCTGGTCAGCACATCTTTGTTCAACATGGCATCCTTGGTTACCTGTCCTGTTGAGATTGTTCACATGATTATCTCCTTCATACCAGAGTCCAGCAAAGACCTTGCCAGCCTCGCTCTGATGAACAGGTATCTTAATACCATTGTGACCGAGGAACTATATAGATGGGCTGATACATCGGAACCTCACTGGCGCGAGACGGAATCCTACTGGCGTATAGTTGAGTGCAGGCGCGCATTGCATTGGGCTGCCTACGTTGGTCGTGTAGGCACAGTACGGAAATTCCTTGACCGTGGTGCCAACCCGAACTCTTACTGGTTCTCCCCCCGTTCCGCTGAATACCAGCCAGAATTCCTCAAGCCGGGTTTCAGCCAACCACGGCATTGTGGCGAGCTATTCTCGGAAGATAGATGGGGTAAAATATTCATGAACCGATCTGCTCCGGAGTCTCTCTCCATGGACATCGATCGCCAAGTTCACAGCTACCCTACACTCTCAACTTGTAAGGCATCACAGTCGGTTCGATATATCCATTATGCCGTTCAGAAGAAAGATTATCAAATGACTTCATTTTGGACTCCTCTACACCTTGCTGTAAGGGAAGGCCACCTTGAAGTTGTCCAGCTCCTTCTCTCAAGGGGGGCTAATCCAAGCATGATATCAAAGGGTACCTGCGGTTGCCGCAGCCCTTGTTACCTGTCCTGCACGGACAAGATGCCCTGGAAGGGCTGGTGGCTGCCACTTCATCTGGCTTTGTGCACTGGAAACGACGATATGGCAATGCTGCTCCTCGAGACTGGCGCGCCCCTATACGCGCAAACGTACGTAGAAGACCACAGTGACCCCAAAACCGATCGAAAGATCGGTGTTGCTCAAGAAGCAGCTCGTTTTGGTCGGCTTGGTGTTTTACGGTATCTACTGGACTCCGGCATGCAGGATCCGTGGATCTAGAGGACAGCTTCCGGGAAACTGCCCTAGACCACGCTTACATGCATGAGGAATGGGATGCGTTCGAGTATATCCTCTCAAGAGGTGCTTCACTTTTCGATGGAACTGGCAGGCGTCCGGGTATGCTGTGCCATGCTATCTCCATCCGTGATCTTGAGAATGCCTGCAATATTTTGAGGTATGGTTCAATGGTCCATGTAATACCGTTCGTCGACATGGTCGGGGATACGCCTTTGTTACATCGCCTTTTGTCAACATTTCAGCCTTGCTATATATGTTCACGAGTCTCCTTGAAAACGAAAGACTTCGAGGTTTACCCGGAAATCGCTTTCATGCCGGGCGGTCCTGGATTGGAATGCCTGAAGTTGCTCATGACGCACTATCAAGATGTGGATATCCGAAATCCTAGCAATCATGAAACTCCTCTCATGGTAGCTTGTCGAACCGCAAAGCACTCTGCGGTTGAGGTCCTCTTGGCTTCAGGTGCAGACGTGAACGCCAGAGACACTAGAGGATCTACTGCTCTCTTCAAGGCATGTCGAGCTCGGGGCCGTGAAATTATCACATTGTTGCTCAGCCGCGGCGCATCGGTGAATATTGGAAACGATACAGGCTACGCGCCTCTCAGCGCTGTACTTGGTAACCCCGAACTTACAAAACTGCTACTCGACCACGGGGCCTCGGTCAGCTTCCGAAACCTGCTCACAGCCCTGAAAAAAACAGATCTTATCAGCGCCCAGCTCATACATGACAGTCTGCACCCAAAACCCAGAGGCGTTGCTGAAATACAGCGCATGTTTCGGGTCACTTGGGAATCCGATCCGGCCGTGCTCAGATTTGTTCTTGGTCTCGATAAAGACCGAGTCATCATCCAGGACCAACGTTCAGTATCACGTATGCTGAATTGTGCCCGAAGCAACCCCGACTCTGTTCTCCTTCTTTTGGAAGCAGGTGCACAATGCGACGACGTATCAACACCCGGCGGCGGAGGCGCCATGTATTGGGCGGTATTTCACAGCCGCAGCGAGTACTTTATCCAGAAGCTGTTGATTGCTGGTGCCGATCCAAATTTGGTTCGAACTGGTGGCCAAAATACTTGCGCCTTGTACGAAGCTGTTAGATCCGGGAACCGGGACAAACGCCGCGCTTATGTGAAATTGCTACTAGACCATGGCGCAAACGTCAATGTGATCCTAGATGAAATCAGAAACGATAATACGACACAGCAGCTCGTTGGAAAGACTTTCATCACCCCCTTCCGCCGAGCTATCTCCAGCTTGGTCAACAGAGGGGTCACCTCTCTCCGCCGAGCTTTTCCCACCTTGGTTGATAGAAAGGTCGTTGAGATGATGTTACATTCCAAGTCTATGCAAAGCTGGAACGACGAATTGAAAGCTAGTTACGTCGCTGAATCCATCCAAATTGGCAGTGTCAAGCTACTTGAGAGGCTGATGGTACTGGGTGCGGCAGATATCGTGAATCAACGTCTGATGAACACCGCTCTCAATTACGAGCTCCGACGCCTTCACCAGATACCAAACAATCCAGACAAGCTGAACCAAATGACAGACAGTATCGAGATGCTGGCCTTTCTAAGTCGAAACGGCGCAGACTGGACATATAGAGGGGAAGAGTCGACGCCAGGGCCAACAAGCCAAGAATTATTGTGTAATACTATCAGCACTGCCGGGCCCGCATATCAACACTTCCTCCTTCGAGCGAAAAGTATGTTGGAAACTGAATCAACAAACGGTACCTTTCTGGACGAAAACGAAATTCCGTGGAAATAGAGCCCTGGCTGTGCACGTGCTGGCGCTGGGCGAGTTGTATCCCCTTGCCATGCACCCATTTCAACAAGGTTCTGTGTATATCAATGCCGACTTTTCGAATAATGAAGCGAAGGACCAGATAGCTTGGCTTCCCGCTACTGACCATCGTATACTAGCACACTGAACCGGCAAATCCTGCTCATCCAGTTTTGTCCAGACCCAATCCCCACCCAAACGCCACCTGAACCTTCACGGCTAGTCAACGCTGGCTACGACTGCCATGGTGCGCCCGGGATAAACAACTCTGTGTAGCATTCGTTGATGCGGCTCTACCGCTAAGTTTCACATGTCCTGCTTGCGGGATCAGAAGACCCCCAGAAGCCCTCTAAGGCCAGGTGGTTTGCTAGCTGAGAGGAACAAGCCCGATACTCACCTGCTGCCACAAACAAAATGAAGGCTTGAATCTCACCACCTTCCTCGTGGGAGTAATCAAAATAGGGGACGGTTCAGGGGGTTAGACGGCACCAAACAACTGGCACGGCCATGATGACCTGCTATAAAGGAAACAGTGTTGCCAATTCCTTAAGCTCCATAAAAACAGGACACAGAAACAATCGCGGCGATTACTTTTTCGAGTCAAGATGCATATAACCGGTTTTGCCACACTCTTGCCTGTACTGGCGTCAGTTGCAGGCGCCAACCCGGTCTCCAGGAAACAACCTTGTGCTTCCGATCTCAAGGTAGACCTCAAAGATGGCGTCGTGCACGGCAAAGTAAATTCAGCGACCCCCGGCGTCCGCGAGTTCCTAGGGATTCCCTATGCTCAACCACCTCTGGGCGACCTTCGCTTTGCCCCTCCCCAGCCACTGGCTAAGCCCTACGGCGACTTGGATGCGACCAAGACACCGGCGTCTTGCATACAGTACGCGACGAAAATCCCCAATATCTACAATCAGATAGTGCCCGAATACCTCCCAGGAGGCGCCGACAGTCCGGGTCCTATTTCCGAAGACTGTCTCACGGCCAGCGTCTGGGCTCCGCGGGGCACCCAGAAGAAGGACCTGCCGGTCCTCATATGGATCTATGGCGGAAGTTTCCAGTACGGCGGCGTAGACATCCCCTATTTTGATCCCTCTCAGTGGGTGCAGCGCACGCAGAGCCACATCGTTGTTGAGTTCAACTACCGCGTCAACATCTTCGGTTTCCCAGACGCCGCGGGCCTGGCCTACGACGCAGAGAACCCTGGTCTCCTGGACCAGCGTGCCGCGGTAGAGTGGGTGCGTGACAATATCGCAGCCTTTGGCGGCGACCCGAAGCGCATCGGGCTCTGGGGCCAGAGCGCCGGCGGCATCTCGGTCGGCACCTACGCCTACGCCTACCCCACGGACCCTATCGTTAACACGTTCCTGATGGACTCTGGCACCGAGTTCCTGCCACCGCAAATCCTGTACCTCGCCACCGCCGACGAGGTGAAACACTCCAACTTCACCTTCGTGGCGGCCAACGTCGGCTGCGGCAACCTCGACCCCGCGGCAGAGCTCGCATGCATGCGCAGGGTCGATGCCCTCACCATCGAGAACTTCCTGCAGAAATACCAAGACAGCTTGACCTTGCCGCTCCTCACATTCTCCCCGGTCGTAGACGGAAGGACCTTTTTCGCTGACTACAATGCTCGCGCTATTGCGGGCAAAATTGCCAAGATCGTAAGTATTCGGTTTGTTCAACTACTATCCATGCAGAGCGGCCACTGTCGCATGAATATCTACGGTTGCTTTCCAACACGTCGAGTACCCTGTAATGGATACTTTTGGGTCGGCATACTGATATCTGGACTGTGAACAGCCTACTTTGACCGGAAGTGCGCAGAACGATGGCGTTGCATTTCTGCCGTACAGCCCGAACGGCCCCAATGCCACCTTGTCTGCCGCCGTGGGCTTCAGTTACTTCTTCTGCCCTTCCTTCAAATCCGCAACGTAAGTTACTCCATCTGGCTCTACCCAAACGGCTTGTCGTTCCCCATTTCTGAAGATAACGTTATGATATTGCGAGCTCTTTTACCATTCAGAAAAAAGATCAAGGAAGAATACGCCGATTACTCACATCCTGTCTAAATCTACTATAGTGTTCGTCTCGCCCAGGGTATCCCCGTCTACCGCTACCTGTACTCGGGAAACTTCACCAACGTTTCGCCGCGGCCCTACCTGGGCGCTTACCACGAGTCGGAGCTGCCCCAGATCTTCGGCACGGCGCCGCTGTACCGCGGCAACTCGACTGAGTTCGAGTACCAGGTGAGCTACCTGATGCAGGACTCGTGGCTCGACTTCGTGGCCAACAACGGCAACCCCAGCGCCATGAGCTCCCTGGTCGGCTGGCCCGAGTACACGTCCGTCGACAACGGCCTGGTCCGCGACTTTGCACCCGCCGATGGCGTCGTGGCGATCAACGTCAGCTTGCGTGCCCAGGAGGAGCTGTGCCCTGCCGTTGATCAGCCCAACTAGAACTCAGATGAACAACTAGAACTGAGTTGACGTGGTCATGTGATGATGATGCATAATACGGGGAAAGAATTGCTATTACTGGGTATAAGGGATAGAGGAATGAAAGCGGGGAACGAGAGGTATAGACCGAAGACACGCTAGGCATGATATGGGGATGGGAAAAGACGAATGGATGATCAGGGGTATTAATTTTGTTGTTCTAGGGAAGATGGGCTCAATGGGCTTCCTTCTTTTATTACGTAGTAACGAATACTAATCATGCTACCCCTATCATTATGACATTACAAAACCAAAGTAATGACAGCATGAGTCGTAGCTGCCCACAGACAGAGCGATACCACCGATAACTCTCCGATACAGGGCACTATAGCCTGTCTCCGCACGCCGCCATTCTTCTTTTCGCCTTCGTGGCTAGGCGAAGACTTCACCGGAGGCGGAGGGGCTGGCTCCCCTGACCTCTCCAGGCTCGCCTTCACCAGCGGCAGCAGCCCGTTCTGGATGTGCTCGGGCGACCGCCAGTCACTCCAATCGTGGTTCAGCAGGCCCCAGGGCTCGTCGTAGTCAGCCGTACCTTCGCGGATGTAATAGCTGCCGCCGAGCGCCCAGATGGTCCAGCCGGCCTGTCGATTCGCGAGGAACTGCTCGGTGCACCGGTGGATCGTCATGTTCCACGTGGTCGGGTCCTGGGCAAACCCGAACTCGGTCATGAGCACGGGGAAGTGGTTGGTCGACGACGCGTTGCCGAGCGCCGCGAAGCCGGCGTCGTCGAGCTCTCCGTTCACCTGGGCGCAGTCGCGCGGCGGGCTGCCGCGCAGGATGTCGTAGTAGTGCAGCTCGAGGACTAGCTTGTCGTCGCCGTAGCCCTTGAAATCGGACCGGCTGAACTTGCTGGAGCCACCGCTGAGGGTCTTGTCCTGCTGCACCACGGGTTCCAGGTCCTTATCGCTGTTAAGCCCCGACAGGAAGATCAGGACGTCGCCGTTGGCTCCGTGCACCGCGTCCGCTCCCTCGCGCATGCGCTTGTACCAGGTGTCCCAGTTGTAAGGCTCGGGGCGGCCACCGCTGAGAAAAGGAACACGGAGCTCGTTGCGGAGGGCCATAGACATAAGGTTGGGCCATTTCTTGCCCTGTTGATTGTCAATGGGGTTAGTCGTTGAACCAGGCTACATACACACTAATTATGCTCGTGAAGGAAGAACGAGCAGATTAGAGAGATATGATGAGAGATAAAGGTACTTACGTGGTTAGCCATGTATGCTAGCCCTCGCGTCCAGTTAGCTGTCGAGAAGTACTTATCACCCCACCAGCTGTTGCCGTCAAGGGGCGTGCAGCACCACCCGGCCTTGGAGACGTGGTTGTCCAGGTGCACATAAATCTGCTGCTTGGCGCACTCGGCAGCCACAGCGTCGAAGACCTGCAGCCGAGTTGTATTCTCGTCAAATAAACCCTGGTTGTTCTTGAGTACTTTTTGCAGGACCGCGGTCCCGTTCTCCTGGCCCAAAGCATCCACAAACGCTTTGGAAATGGGGATGTCCTGGTTGCCATTGTCGACAATCTGGTCGATCATCTCGATGGCGTAGGTCAGACGCACGGCGTTCATTCCAAGAGACTTCACCTTTGACACAAGCGCGGCGACGGATTGATACTGCAGGCCCTCGGGGATCATGACGTCGATGTGGCCGGGCCAGTTCACTCCGGCGTACGTCACGATGTTGACCGAAGCATCGGTCATCCAGCGATCCGAGGTGACGAAAGGGCCGTTGGGCCATGGCGATGACGATGCCGCCCTGGGTGTTATATGTGCAGCCGCCGCCGGTGTCGCATACTTGGGGGCGGAGGCTGCGTCTGACGATGACAACGAGAATGCCGAAGCTGCAGTACCTGTACAGAGGGCGAAATATAATACTGCCAGCCGTGAGGCTAGATGAAGGGGATTCCACCTCATTGGGCGGGATTTGAGGCGAAATATACCAGATCAAGGGTTGTGTGTATCGACTATCACATATACTCTCTCCCCTGGCGATTTCTACTTTAGTGTCCGCTGGTGCTGGTAAGGTACAATAGATTGGGAAAGCATTAGTGAAACGTGTAACAAAACATGAAGGAACGGCGGGATCTAAATACAATAATAAGAGAGTATCGGGTCCAACCAAAACAAAACAAAACAATGGGAAATATCGAAACGCTGTAGAGGGAGCAAGAAGGTTTCATCTGGTATTAAGCTTCCATGTGGATGAATCAGATCGTCGCAGTAGGAGTTAAGCATCGTGTTGCTTAATAAACTCCCGCACCCTCCATATATGCACAGACAAAACAGTCCGAAGAAGAGCAAACATCAACAAAAACACCAGATACAACATTAGAAGTGATCTCTTTGTAACGTTGATCCACAGGAGAACAATGTGTTGGGTATAATTCTGTTTCCATGATTCAGAACGGCCCCACACGTCTCCTTCGGGCTTGATCGACTATCCTCCAGGGCCAAGAGGGTGGTCGAGTGAGCACCATAGAGACAGATATCCCAGTATTGGGACACGAGGAAAGGAAGCCATGGTATATTTCGAGACCTCGGGCCGGTAAAGTTGCGATTTGGCAGTCCCAAGTGACAGCCGCGGTATACCCCAAGTGTGCGCGTGAATGTGTGTCGTGTTTCAGCCCACATACCCCTCCTCGTAACCCCAACTCATTGTGCATAAACGTCTGCAACAACTCCATCCGAGGTTTCATTGAAACGGTTGCATCGAGATAATGAGCTTCAGGTCTTATGACAATACCAATATTTAAGGACAGACTGCCAGACCTTCTACATCCAGATGCATGCAGGCCTGGAATATTTGTCGCCCCTATTCATTGCATGGATGTCAATGTCATATGGCGGAGTGTCTCACAGGCTCGGTCATCTGCTTCTAAATCTCCAACATTGCGCTTTTGGTTTGCAAATGCTGGCCCTCCAGTCGCTACTGGGCTTTGCGAATATTGTTCCCAATTCCAGGTCCATAGCATTGTACGTGTCGACCTTCCGGAAGTCGAGTGGGATTCCGTCGAGAGGAAGTCCGTCATTAAATTCCGCTGAAGCCGGAGAATATGTCCCACTGCGATCCGTAAGTGCAGATGAGGATGCCCCATTACCCAGTATTGCAGGCTCCCCTGCCATATTCGACATCATGGCCGAAAGTCTGCCGTGCTCATCTTGATCTGAGCCGAGCGCCTGTAGAGCAGCTTGAATACATGGCCCTAAGCTCGGAATGGCTTGTCTTGCTTCATAGGAATTTTCTTCGGCAGATTCCAAAACCATTGACTTGGTCGTTTCGTAGACGTCTCGATATTTCCGCGCGTCCGGTAAGCGTTCCGTCATGGTATAGAGCACAATGCTACACGCATTCATGTCGTTACTCGTATTGATGCTGAGAATATCTTTTGGCGAGACCCAGACACAGTATATCAAGGCCATCCCTGCCAAGAACACTGATCGTAGATCAAGAAAAGAGAAGCCGATGGGGATGCCTTGGTGGAGCTTCTTGTATGTACGACAAACGCCGCCGCAAGCTTCGGCGCATCTTCGAACCAGCTTGACCCGAGATGGATGTGAGGTAACGAAAGGTTGTAATATGAAATGCAAGCATTTGTAATAGTATAACATCTATCACGTACAATGTCAGTAGCATTTCGAAGAGCTTAGCTTCAGTATGTTGTACTTATGGGGGGATAACTTACGTAAGTATCATATTGATCATCCATTACCATACATGAATAAAGGGAATCAGCGCCCATCGGAATGCAGATTTTCCAATGCTCAAGCCTCTCGAGGAAGCCATCTGATTCCTTGTCGATCGCCGCAGGAGACTGATCGACTCTGTATAAGCATTGTTGGATGTGAGACTCCATGATGCGGAGTTTGCAGACGTGTGTGAATCTAGCCATCGACGCGGATTGTGTAGAAATCCTAGATCCTGACATCTTACAATCCAAATATATCTCTAGGGGTGCCTCTAAGTTTTCAGTAGTTTCACCTATATCCAGAGGAAACTGTGTCTGTTAAATGGTGTTTCCCAGACGGCATGTACACGATAACTTACCTCCACATCAATATCTCGGTCTGATATGGCAAATGGCCTACCAAGTGAGTTGGATATCTGCCGGTCTAGACAGTAACAGGTCCAGAATACTCTTTTTCGCGTTTCTTCTTCAAGGAGCGAACTGAGCTTGCGTGTTTTCCGGTGTAGACCAAGGTCAATGCATTGCCTCATGGCTAGTCCGATATATCTCCACGCTTTTGATCCCTCGGTCGAGTTCAGACTATAAATCGAAAGTAAAATCAAGTACTGAGTGGATCGTAAGTCATACAGCCGGAGGATATCGTCCATATTCTTCAAGGCTTCGGCGAGGTGCAGTTCTGGGAAGAAGCTCCCAGTTTCTCCAGCAGTCTCCAAGTACCGGCCTGCAATAGCATGGACAAGATGTAAGACACTCGTGCTGTTCATAGTTAGCGAATCTAGTATGCGTCTATGGGGTGATGGAACTTACAAGAATGTGTCGGAGATAGTATCGCGCTGGGTATGGAGCAGGTGGATGAGGGACATCTGCAGAACAGGCCAACGAGTGGCAAAGTGCTTCACGTAGCAATCTAACAGCCTTTGGGCAATATCAGCTGATATCTGAGGAGATGTCGTTGTATCATCTGAAAAAGATGATGCAGTGGTCGCCGCGTTTGGGCTTGGGTACTCCCAGGCGAGCTGCTTGGAACTGCCGATCCTTTCTTTCCTACCCGGAATGGTACCGGTAATCACCCTATTCATAGTAATCTGCGACGAAAGGGCAAAGAAATCAATGGGATTCTGAGTTAACGAATCGCTTGGAATATTAACCATTGTGCCGTTGTCAATGCTGGGTTGTTGGCTGAAGGACTGCGACATGATATCGGACTGAGAGTCTGAGGGTGCAGGAGATGGTTTCCATTGGTTGGCGGTGGGGGACGCGACGGACTCGATTGCGGTGAGAGTATTGGCAAGTTCATCAGATCTCGAGCCCCGTTTGCGCCTGTGGTGTACATCACTGATACGCTCCCTTCTTATTATCGATTCAAGCTCAGCTACCCGATCTTCTACAGCTTGGACCGACTTCTGCTGATAGTCGCGGTGGATAGTCATGGTCTTGGGCGGAAGATAGAGGCAATCGGCCCCAAAATCTTGACCTGCAATACATTTTAGCATCGACTCGAGTTATATATATGGAATTGATAAGCTGTGTCCCGTGTTGGGTAAGATTTCCCACATCTTGAAGGCAGTATTGAATGGATTAGATATATATCTTGCTTACAGTTCAAGCAGGGATACAGCCCATTGCACTTGTGCACCGAGACTGTTAGTATAAGTCATCCGAGAATGAAGATGTCCTGGTAAACTTATCTGTTTTCTTCTCTTGCAACTGTAACTCTAATGTCAGGTTCTGTCTTTCGGCAACCAATGGTATAGCAAGTTCCATCTGGGACTGACCGTTGGCAAGCGATGGCAACTCGGGGCCTCTTCGTTGAACGTGGAGTATCCTCTGTCGCCTTGGGCGTAGTGTACGCGATTACTTCATTCATCTTTGGACTGCACATGCTTCGTTGTGTGAACGATCGACTTTAGGCACATGAACTCGACATCCAGTGATGGGGGTTGTGCAAGGAGATGAAGGGAGACAACGACAGCTTACGCCACGAGACGAGCCTATGGACTGCATTATGCCGCTGGGATTGCCGGGAGGCAATGCGGCAATTACAGCTGCTGTCCATTTCCTTGGAGCAATGGCTGGTCGCCATCCTTCCCAAGAACATCAGCATTTTCGGTCTTCTAAATCCGAATGGAGTCCGAATAGAGGACCCCCCGACCTCCACGGGGAAGTATGTAGTTGATAAGACCCTCAGTGGATGCCATTGCGGGGATGCTCAAGGGAGGGGAGTCCCGCCCATATATCCCCGCCCAAAGCCGGGGTAGTTGTGCTCTAAAGACGCTGATGCCCAGGATGCCCTTATCAACCTGGCACGCTCGTTGGTTGCGTCGTGTCCGGATCGTGAACACGGCTCTTAATAAAACAATGAAGGTGGAAATGCGTGCATAAGTAGCGCTAGAAATGCAAGGAAAGAAGAGCAGGGAAGGGCGCTTACGTCCGTCATCTCTTATGTACTTAAGGCAACAACGACGGGAACCCGGTGGGGCTAGGTTTATTCCGGCAGATCTGACGGAAGTCACGAAGCCACGAAGCCTCAAGCAGTTCGATCACTTATTAGCAGGAACTAACATTAAATCACCTACATGAGGTACATTGTTGAAGATTCTTCAATGTGCCACTGAGCCTGAATCTAGATCAGACGCATCTCCGCATCAAGATCCTCAAAGTCACATCCCCGCGCGGCGTCATGGTACGAAGTCGGTATCAATAAAAGCATATAACGAATGGTATCTTGAACTACTACTTAGTATCTTTGAAGGACAGTCTGATTTCCAACGAGTGTGGCATACACAATTAATTAACTTGAAAGCATTCCTTACGCAACTCAGCCTGACCCTTATCTTTACATCTCACCTACCCAAGACGGGCGTTCAGTCATCATAGCAGATCTTCATCGTGCAAGGGAAGGGGAAGTACGCGCCCCTGTCTTCTCTCACTGTATTGGCAAAGGATATCAGCCCAAAGTCCAGCAGATCAAGTAAAATGGGTCTGACGAGGACATAAGAGACTTACTGTAGACATAGAACCCTCCAGGACGCGGCACCTTCTTGAGTTCTCCCTGGGGACCGGGCGCCCGGCGGACGTTCCGGAGCTTAAACACGGCACGGAACATCTCGGTAAGACCTGCTTGCGCCGCGTTGCGTCCGAGGCAGGCATGTGGGCCGAGTCCAAAGTGGATGTAGGCGTCGAGCGGCCGACGAGGGTTAACCTCCTCTGGATTCGGGAAATGGTTGACGTCCTTGGCGGCACCCACCTGCAAGAAGAGATATCTCGAGTCAGCCGCTGGAGCAGAAACATTGTTGAAGAACTGATCGGATCAAGGAAGAGTTTAACTTACGAAAGACACAAAGACCCGGTCACCGGACTTCACACGAACATCACGGCCGTCATCTTCGTGGATGACGTCGTCCGAAGCGGCATGCCGGTACGACCCGAAGGTTCCTGCCAGGCGAATGCCCTCCATGCAATATCCGAGCAGCAGCGCGTCGGTCTCAGCAGATGCAGGCAAATTGGCGATGCGGTGCATCTCCGGAACATGCTTCACACCATCCGGGCCGAGGAAGAAGTCAACGGCTTGAGCGAACTGCAAGGTGTGTTAGTCGATGCTGTGTTACATTGGGTGGTGTATCTGGAATTACTTACCACCTCCGCGATGTTTGGCACGCTAGCTCCAGCCGTAGGCAACAGATGGCTCCAGGCGATGTCACTGACATTGAGCCCGGACTTGTGCAGGCCCTTGATCAGGCTGATTCCGTAAGCCGCCAGGGGGTCGTCCTTGTTGGGCTTCCCAGCGAAGAAGCCGCGGAAGCCCAGGCCGGTCACCATCTTGACGTTCGCTTCGATTAGCTTGCCGAGCTGCGTCGCCACGCCCTTCGCCGCTTTACGAAGGGGGAAAGACTTGACGGGATCGATGTCGAAGAACTAGAGTATAGGACTGTTAGCCAGTTGTCCGAACAATAGGGTGGAGCGATGTGGGAGGTATGGATGTTTCTGCGATGACTTACGATGCACACAAAAATGATGGCGAGAACCATGTAAAGCTCATGCTCCGAGTAGATGCCCTTGGGGTTGTCCTTGGTTTTCAGTGGCAGGTTGAACATGCCTTTTCATCATTCTCAGTTAGCAGGGATGTCTAGGCGTTAAGAGGGGTTATTTCCGGAGGCAACTTACGAGACGCAAAATGCACAGGGCCGATGTTTCCGACATCGCGGATGATGTCGACAAAGTTCTTACCCGGCAACTTGTAGGTCTTCTCCTTGATCAGCTTGTCGGTGATCTGGGCGTAGAAGGCCTTGATGTTCTTCTCCCAGTTCTCCTTGTACATCTGCGCGTGCATACACTTGCGCTGGCCGGCATGGAACGCTGTGTCGCCCGACAACATAAAGCGGCTGCCGCCATCGCCCATCAAGAAGGACAGGCCCTCGTTCCAGGTGACCTTGTAAACGTCCTGGCGTGCGAGCACGTGGGCGGCTCCGCCGTACGTGGTGATGTTCACCCTGGGCGGGATGAACGAAGGTCGGTCGAAGCTGAACTCTTTGACGCGACCCAAGTTGGTCAAGATCTTTTTGGTTTCGCTTGGAACACACCTTTTTGTTCATGTCCGGTCAGTCCTTCGTACTTGTTGTTGAGCACTCGGAGGGGAGAACATCGTATCACTTTACTTACATGGGATAGTGTGCATAAACGGAATCGCCCTTGAAGTGGTTGGGGAAGGCTCGAATGAAGAGCTTGTAGAAAACGCAGCCTTGGTTCATATTAAGGTCATAGGCAACCTCGTTGTATCCCCAGCTTGTCAGGTAGCGCGGGTGATAGTCGGTCGTGTAGAAGCGATCACCGCGGGTAAGACAGACGGCATCCGAAAGAATGACGCGTGAAATGGTGTAGGTTGGCTAACAACAAGTTTAGATGATGCTTTGGTAGGTAGATAGATTTATGGTCAACTTACAGCGATACCGACACCGGGAACCATAGGCTCCTTAGCCTCTTCCGCAACAAGGCCTGGGTACAGCTCTACGAAGTCAGGGTGTTCGTAGAGATGGCGGAGCGAGTTGGCAATATCGGGGTCTGAGTTGATGTCCTCGAACTTCTCGTAGGGCTTGAGGCCGAAGTGCTTGCGGAACTCGTTGAGACCAGCGACATTCCACTTGCGACCTTGCAGAATCCCGAGGATTTCGACCGGTTTCATGGACTGGGGTACATTTCTGCCTCCAAAGGCACCTGCACAGTCTTCGATGGCCGACGCAATGCAGTCTACCAATTCGTCATCGTTAAAGAAGCCATTCGGACCTCGCTTGAAACCCCCGAACACGCGCTCGGATGGCTCATCCGCTGTTTCTAAGTCAGCAACCTGAATCAGCCAGTAATATGGAATTACAGAGTAAGCTTACGGATGCTCTTCTCGAACTTCATGAAGCCCATCATCATGTCGTGCGTGGTCAAGTTCAATGGGTCCTTGCCGAACAGCTCTCTGTAGAAATCCTGGACCCATTTGTCGTCTTTGTCCGAAATGCACTATCCCTCGAATGTTAGTACGACTTCACCAAACAGGTGTATCCAATGGGATCAAAGCAATTCATTTCGTGTTGCTTCAGAATGATTCTCTCCGGGGGGTACCTACAGAATGCCAGCTGTAAGGTTGTTAGCCAAGTCCATGAGCTCAAGTTAGGGGTCGCATCGCATCCACTTACCGGTAAGCGAGGTTGAACTCTGCAGACACCATACTGCCAGTTCCGCGCTCGGATCCAGCAAAAGTGCCAACGTCCTTGCCCATCTCAGCACGGGGATCAAGGGTCCAGGTCGTGTTGCTTCCTAGTTGGCATTTAGCTGACCGGAATCTTGAAGCACACGATCCGAACACCGGATATCAGGACTTACGATTGAGATTCACGATGTTTCGGACGTAATCAACGAGAGTCTGGCAGTTAACGGGTCAGTAATCGCCAACTCAAAGCAAAATCAAAAACCTGTCAACGGCACTTTGGCATGCCTGCGCAAGTTACGTAGTGTCTTACGATGTTCTGTTTGGTTGTGGTATGTTAGCTTTTCCGGTCAATCGTTTTAGGGGCTTGTTGTAGAAGTCTAATACTTACTATGTACAGCCCAGCTGTTACCAACCGCGCAGTCTGGAAGAGATCGTTGTCGTACTTCTTCCAAGCAGCAGCGGCTTTAGTCTCATCCAGAGCCTCCGAGGGCTTGGTAAATCGACCATTTTCGTTGATAGCTGCCAGATTCTCAGCCACATAGTTGTGGAACTGGAAAAGGGGATCGTGGTTAGCTTCAAAATCGTTTTCTCATATCAATCATCGCCCTGTAAACTTACCCTGTTGAACATAATCAAGATGACAGATACGCCAGGGAACATGCCAACCAGACGTTTATCGGCGTATGTGTCGGGCTTCATCTTGCCGTCCTTGAAGGTGCGGATCGAGTCTTGCATGGTCTGGTTGCTACCATAGAGGGGCGATAAATCGAGATAAGAGGAAGTCTTGGTCTTCGTCATGTCGGTAAAGTCGGTCCCTAATATATCCAGCCGTGTTAGTCTTTCCACACTTGGCCGACATATGTGCTACGCAGTTTCTGGCCTCGTTGGATTTTCTTACAGAAAAGATCCTACATTTGGGTTAGTATAATATGCTTGTCATGTATGTTGCTGCAAGGTTACTCACGTGGATGATGATGGTTGCCCAGTACCATAGCACGCTCGAGACGTTGTTGGGGTGTTTCCCTACACAACGGGCCCGGTCAGTGAAAACCAATATCTGGTATCCGCTATGTCACTTACGGTATTTCCTCCGACACATGATGGAATCGAAAATCAACTCAGGATCAGGCATAGCACCCAATGGTGTAATCCCTGGACGGCATCTAATGGGAAACGGAATACGTTAGTTGCGTTTCATATCTTCGCGTTGCTCGAGTGTGTTTGTTCTGACGTACGATCGTGCATATGTAGAACCCGCAGCTCCAAGCATAGGGTTCATCGGGTTGTTCCAGGAGCCATCGGCCATGCGGTATTGGTGTTTGTCCCCGAGGTAGAGAAGCGGCGGGTGGTCGAGGGTATACCAGAGCTCATTGATAAACTGGTTGGTCAGCTCCTCTCTCAGTCGCGAGTTGTGAGGCAAACCAGCCACCAGCTGGATGGTCCTCTCCATGACCATGGTCTTGTCGTCAATGATTGGACCCTTGAGCTTGCTTTTCACGATATCTACGAGTGTTCTTAGATCTATGGGAAAATGAGAAGGACTCCTGTTAGCAACTAAGCCTCCGCTGGCGCAAGTGATTACATGGGTGTAGGAGTGGCATGGCAACTTTACCTCTTCTTGAGAGAGCCTTGAGGTCCTTCTTGAGACCCGGGCGCTTCTGGCCCTCATTGTACGTCCCATCTCCATTTCCAGTCGGCATGGGGCGTCGCGAAGCGTGAATCAGCTGGGCAAACTGCGCGAAAGAAGAGTCGACACCTGCGCGAGTCGGTTTTGGTAGCGGTGGTGCCTTCTCCTTCTTCATGGGTCCTGAGGTGTTGCTCGACGACTTGCTGGCGCCGACAGAGCTCTCAGAGTTCATGCGCTCTTCGAAATGACGACTGCTACCGTTGGCCCCTTTGGTTTCATTGGTTCCATTCGTCCCGTTTGTTCCATTTCTCCAGTTGGTCCCATTGGCTCCATTACTCCCGTTGGTCGCCTCGACCTCATTGGCCTCGTAGGACTTCAGTTCTGAAGCCATGGTGTAGCTTGTATATCAGTGCTGAAGATGAGATATGGCATAGGAGTTCAAGCAATGTCAAGGACTTGTGACCACGCATCTGGGCATCTACGGTATAAATTACAAGACCAATTACAAGAGCGACTGATCTGAGCAATCTCGAGACGCGCCACCTATTTTCTTCTTTACACAACAGGGAGAAGCTTCGGGCTAACATCCTAGTAGGGCCTCAGCTCTGACCAGTCTACACTCACTCCCGATATTGGAGGCTACCTAAGGTATGTCACGGCAGGAACTTCCTTCCTAGTGGCCACTGACTAGGCTTGCACTGTGAGACCACACGACGTGGATGGCAATCCCTGGGCGACTGAGCGGGGTATGTGCAGACGGCAGTGTCAATAGAGATCGTCTCTTTGCTTCACAATGCAAGCACTGGTCGTGGCGTGCCGACGTCTTACCTGTGGGCTTAGTGTCAAGATAGTTTCCAGAAGCAGAGTTTCTTTCTTTCGCAGGCTGCATGTCTGGGAGGGATGCATCTTCATTTCTCGTTCCTTCTTGGGGTAAAGCGAGATGCAGATCTATCCCGATCCTGTCGAGAGGCGTCGCTTGATTGCTGCTGAGGATGCCCGATGATCGACCAGTCACGGTTGGCGCGAAGTTCCCGTCCACTCATGATTATCGTGAAGCTGCTGGCAATATCTTGGGTGCCGATCAGACGGTCTAAGACATGCAGAACGGGCGGCTGGGACGCGCTAGCTAACAAAGCCACCCAGCTACCGAGCTATATTGACCCCTAATGCGGCATTGATACGCCAGCCACCAATTGGCAAATCATGATCCAGCCAGCCTATCGTTGCTTGTGAGCGGCCCGCGAATTAGACTACCTGTATTACACTAGACGGAGCAAACAAGAAGTCAGTCGTATGGACCCTGGCGCACGCTAATATTTACTGAAGGCAGAGGGAGGAATGCAGGAGGCCGCTTCTGGTCAGTCCAGTACTAGAGCATCACACGGCATGCTATAGTCCGCCTTGGGCACCAATATTTTGATGATGTTGTTCTTCACCGAGTTTTGGAAGCTCTTAGGGATTGTCCCGGGGCTCGTGGGGGTGACGGTCCCAACTTGTCACGAATTGCCGCATTTACCGCTGCGGCATGACCAATATCTAAGAACGTCAAGTTGAAATGCAATGGCTACCGTTATGATACTAGCTTCTCCGGTGGCGTTTGTTAGCTTGCAAGAATACGTGTGTCGATCTTGAGTCCACAGTCTTCTGAGACATGGACAGCCCGTGTTGGATCTACCTTGGCCAACGACGTTCATGCAGGAAATTGAAGAGATTCTGCCGGTCAGTGACCGATACTTCCGTCAAAAGGTCTCGAGGTATGTACCTCCTGCCCCCTCTGACTGGCGGTTCGTTCGGAGAACAGCAAACTCAGATATGCGGTGCGACGGAATGACAAACACCCCCCCTACTTAACTGCATTCTCACTGGGTGATAATTCCTAAACTTTATATGACAGCCACATGGTGTAGGGTTGCACACGAACCCTGATCCGACTTACACAGCTTGAGAGGGTGTGAAGCCTGTGAACCGGATTTATCGCCATGGATAAGTCGCATCTCACCCCGAATGCTCAGACTGGGCGACCTCGTTCGCAGACCGGTTCTAGCTCGCAGGACTCTACGTTTCAGACCGCGATGAATCCCAACACAGAAGTGCGGCGCACTCCGCGTAAACTGGTGCTCTGCTTCGATGGAACGGGGAATAAGTTCCATGGAGACGATAGCGACTCGAACATCCTCAAGATTTTCAGATGCCTTGACCGCACAGCCGGCGATCAGTATCATTACTATCAACCAGGGTAACTATCTCCTACATACCTTCGTTGAAAACTACTTTCTAACGAATGCAACGCTAACAACTATGACAGTGTACGTATATCTTACCTTGCTGTAAACTTATAGCCCTACCAGCAGCTCATAACACGTCTGTAGATCGGCACGTATGTCGTGTCCAGCTCCCTAACCCATACGAGCACTGCTGCTCGCCTCCGGTCCTGGTATCTCAAGATGAAGGACTCGGCCGTAGGCAGCAGCTTCGACCAGCACGTGGTGGGCGGCTACCGGTTCCTGATGCGCTTCTATAGCCCCGGGGACGAGATCTACTTCTTTGGCTTCTCCCGCGGCGCCTACGTCGCGCGCTTCTTAGCCGAAATGCTCGACTACGTGGGCCTCCTCTCCCACGGCAACGAGGAGATGGTTGTATTCGCGTGGAAGGCCTTCTCACGCTGGCAGGCCCGCCGCACCGACAACTCGGACGAGGGCATGGCGAAGAAGCGCGAGATGTACCGCTTCATGAAGGGATTTCGTGAGACCTTCAGCCGGCCCGTCAAGCGCATCCGGTTCCTCGGCCTCTTCGACACCGTCAACTCGGTGCCCCGGTTTGAGGCGGCCTGGATGCAGCGCTCCAAGTTTCCGTATACGGCTAAGACGAATGCCAAGGTAAGCAAACGTTGTTGATACTGGCTCACAGCTACTGAAGTATCTCCCTTGAATGCTCATCTTATCTTTTAGGTGATCCGTCATTGTGTCAGCATCGACGAGAGGCGCGCAAAGTTCCGCCAAGATCTGATTTACCAAGGGGCTGCCGAAAAGGAAAAGAAGCACAAGCGTCACAACTATCTCAAAGGACCACGGGGCAAAGATACCAACGGCGCCGCCAATGGTACTTCCAACGGCACGGTCAACAGAAGCTCCAATGACGCCAACGCCCCAAACGAGAGATTTCGCGCTAGGAGGGCGGCCGTGTCGCAGCCGTCACAACAACAACATCCACGGAACTATGCCGCTGAGGAGGAGCGCGGGCGACGAGACACGTTGAAATTGCCAGATGCTGAAAGGGCCTATCGCCCTCACTCAAGGTCTCGATCCAGGACCCCGCGAGGCTCCGCGGAGGCGCCTTCTATGTCCCATGTCGAATTTGAGTACGATTCGGACTCTGAGGATGACTGCCAGGATATCGACGAGATTTGGTACGCTTTCTATGTTACATCCCACTAACACGTTGACTGAGCTCCTGTCACTAATGTCTCATTAGGTTTGCTGGTGGGCATGGTGATGTTGGTGGAGTATGTAGCCCCTTTCGATCTGGGATCCCCCTAATTCGTGGTCAACGTCGCTAAATTGAGTCTAATAGGGCTGGGAGTATATACCCGGCAGCAAATCCGCGAGTCACGTACCCCTGGTGTACATGGTCAGGGAAGCACAGAAGGCCGGTATGTGGCTTTCTTTTCCCTTTCGATGTTTGCTGCTATAATTACGATCAATATTCTAATATGACTAGGCCTCCAATTTGACCCCGAGAAACTTGTCGAGCTGGGTTGCACCCCATCTCTCGACGACGACGACGATTACCTCAACCAACCGCCACAGAGGGCCGGCGGCCAAGACGATGGCGGCAACAGGACGGTTCCTGGCATCCACATCGACGCCGCGAGCCCGAGCCCGGGGGCTGGAGAGGACGAAGAGAAGAACATGGACGCGACCGACTGGAGCCACTTTAGCCAGTCGAACATCGCCAACGACCATGACCACGAAAAGAAGGATCACCACCACCATCACCTTCACCCATTCCACGAAATGATGCACAAGGCTCACGTCTCGCGCATTCATGATTCGTTGGAGTTCAATGATGGGTTAACCAATGTGCAAGTTTTCAGCTGGAAAATCGTGAGTTCCACAGCCCATCCATACATACACAACCCAACACGCAAAAGTGCTTTGACGGCAAACTAATAACAACTCAAAATCTATAGATGGAATACATGCCGTTCCGCAGAATGGATCTCCAGTCTGACGGGTCCTGGAAGCCCATCCGGTGGCCACTTCCCTGCGGCGAGGTACGAGATATCCCGCACACTGCCCGGGTCCACGGCTCAGTCATCCGGAGGATGCAGCTGGATCCTGATTACAGGCCGGGAAACCTAATTGTCGGTGGCGGCGGGCGCGGGATGCGTCGTGCGCCCTCGGAGTATGGGATGGGCGAATGGGAGTGTGTCGCGGAAGAGGGCGATCCTGTGGGCGAGGTCTGGGTCAAGAAGACGCCCGCCCCGTTGGAGGTGTGAGATCGATCGATTAGCGGTATTGTTTGTCGTATTGCTGTTTCTAGTTTTACCTCTATCGTCCTATATAAGTATCTAATAAGGAAAGAAAATGCGAAACCTAATCGTGCATCTCGATGGGACACACCTTGCCAGCGGATGTTGGCAGGGATAGGGCAGAGACAGAAGGCGCTCGTAGATCTGAACCAAATTGCGAGGCCATTGATTTCTGACAACGTCATGTCTGAGACAGTGTCGTGTAAGTGTTGTGTATCGTGCGTGCATCTTGCCCACCATGCAGTGAGACCCCTCCCCAACAGCTCTATAGTCGGTAAGCAGCAGCACATCACGTGTGAGACAACATAAGTCTGTCAGCCATAGATATGGTAATGATTAGTAAATCGAAAGTCTTCTGCGCAAAATGGCGTCTGCAAGACACGGATCCACCACGGAAAAGGGAATCAAATCGCCATTTTTCGTTCCCTGCCTCCTCCTGTACTATATCGCAGCCAAGCTACCCGCCTATCAGAAGATAGCGATGGCTCCCGGCGGGCTCGCAGCCCCGCCGGTGATGTTCAGTGGCGCGCTGGTGAGGAAGAACGTCCATCTCCCTAGGTCCTTGCAGACGCCGCTTAGCTCCTCGAGATTCCAAAGCTCGCCCAACGGTGTTCCCCACCACACCAAACACCAATCATGCAAGGCGAGTGAGGGACTGTTCTCAGGCGGGGCCGGGAGCGCCTCGACGGCGACGTTATCGGCGACAACGGCAGCGAAGTGGTGGTCGTACAGCCAGCGGAGCATGTTATCGCGAGGGGCCAAGCCAATGGACCTGAAGTTGGCCTGCGTCCCCTCCTGTCGCTCCGCATCGGAGGAGGCCTCGTTGTAGCGCTTGATGTAGCCGGTGCGTACGAGCAGGATGTCGCCCTGCCTGGTCTGTGTCTGCTGATCGGCCAGCGCAGCTTCCAATTCGTCGACGGTGATCTCGTAGTTACCCCAGGCGTCTGGCGGGGTTTGGCCGATTTTCTCCCAGTATCGCACCTACAGCAGCAGCCATGGGAAAAGGAGGTGAGTACAATACAAGGTATACCCATGGTAGTGTCAACTCACCATGTCGATGAAGACGCCTCGCCCTACAATGCCACCTCGGTCACAGAAGTCTGCGCCCATGTCAATCACAGCCAGGAAGGACTCGATGCCAAATGACGGAGGACCTACTATGTATCCCCCTCTCTGGGGAATTTCTAGCCTCTTCAAATGTCAAGCCATTGTAGAAAACATGTTGTCCTGTATGAGACCACTTTTGGTAATTGTCAGCCCAAGACAGCAGAATCCGATTTCAAATAGAAACTGTACATGTTTAAGACCATCCCACTGCGAACAGGCCTGGGTGTTGATGGATATCTCGTCGTCGAAAGCATAGCTCTTGTGTTCGGTTTGAGAAATGTCCAGTAGCTGATGATCCACTGCATTGCCGCCCGTCAGCATTATCCAAACATGTAGGTATTGACTATTGGCCCGAAAGGAATCACCCCTATCAATATTTGTTCACATTGACCCGGAACTATCTTACTAGGCAGTCAGGGCTCGTTCTTACCAGCAAAAGCCGCTGCAATTAGCATTGGACTTACATATCTTGCGACCCCAGGTGGGAAACTTGAGGGAATTGAGAGGCCAGTCCAACTGCACATGCTTGCCAGTTCTGATCTCACCGCTAGCCTCTTTGACCACTTCGGCTGTCAGGAGGTTGATCGAGCCTATCTTATCCTTTTGGCCATCTCGGTCGTAAAAGCCCCAGAGGCACCCCTGTGGTGCGTTGGGCACCGGCGGCAGATCTTCAAACTTCGGAAACGTGTAAGCCATGATGTTGTAAGTCAAATCGCACTTTTGAAGATCGATATCAGAAGTCTTGAAACAGTTATTTTTGGTCCGACATAACGGCCTAAAGTCTTTATGACATATGCTGATGCCCAGCTTCTATCTGCTACTCAGTGACGTGTGTGCTGCACCGTTGCGGAGTTGGAGACACGGATTGCGGGGGTTCATCGTATTGGGGATACGGGGTACGGGTTGCCTTTCTTACACGGCTTCTGCATATGTGACCATTCCTGATAAATTAGGGGCCAGGTCGTGTAGTCCGGCGTAACATGGCGACCAATGCTCTGGAGTGTTTATAAGTTTACAAGTCTAGTATCTTTAGTCATCGCCTTCGGTCTCCAAATATCAAGAACGCCAAGCAGGGTGATGATGGTAAGCTCCTGAACGCAAGCAGAGCCAACAGCACAACGAAGCAAGGGAATGATTAGTACATATATTATACAATCCTCGAATGACGAATGCCGGTCAATATGATTTCCTGATTGAACCCCTGCCTATTCTCCCATCGGAAGCATTTGATGGGCAATTTGGAGTATCCTGAAGCCGTCCCGGAAGGTGAAGAGGAAGACCTTGTCGGCATCTTGCAAGGCAAAGGCGACTGCGCACTCGCCATCTTCATTCAGCTCGCCCCTTCTAGCCCACAAGTGCGCTTGGTACTCGAATCGCTTGAACAGCTCCTTAAGCTTCTCGTCTTGCGGTTCGTAGCCGGGCTCTCTTTTGTTCGTGAAAGGCGGCATGGTTCCTGTCGGGTCGACAACTACACCACCGGCACCTGCAGGCTCCATGTGCTCGACGTGCAGATTAGCAGCGATAAGTACTGTCGAGATCTGCTTGGTCTCCGGGTCCTTCTCGATGATGACGAGTGTGTCGCTTTCGGGGACCAAGTCCTTGCCGCAGTTGTCATCGCCTAGTGGGTAGGAGGGTAAGGGTCCAAACTCGCTGACTGTGTCGTGGGGGAAAGTCTTGATGACGTGCCGCTGGCGCTGAAACGTGAGGTCCCGAAGCGCGTCTTCGTCTCCCGTGGCACGGGCAGCCCGGATGCGCTCCTTGAACCTGGTGTCCTCCTTCTGCATCTCTTCGAGCTCGGCCATCTCCTTGGACATCTGGCGGTACTCCCAGTAGACGTAGCCAAAGTAGCCGGCCAGGGTAAGGGCCGAGCCTATGGCCATGTCACGAATGCGGTGGCGCCATGGCTTTGGCGGCGGGTGCATATAAGGGTTCTGGGGCGGCGTGTAGTTGATTCTCGGCGCTGAGCTGGTGCGGAATTGGCGATGTGTGAACGCCGCAGGCCTTGGCGCAGCAGCTCGGAAGGCTCGTGCCGCCCTGAAAGGTGGCAGAGGCCGCAAGAGCATCCTCATGGCTCTTGAGTGCTTTGCGATTTATTTTGTTGGCAGCTCAATGTGCAATGCCAATCCAACACAAAAAAGTACGTTCAGATCTCGCAGTGAGTTTTTTGTCATGGGATGGTAGAATGAGAATGAGAGCCCGTGCACAACTGGTTGGAAGCTGCTCGCAGCATCCTGGCAACCACCACTGAAGTATGTTTATTAGTAGTAGTAGGTACCTGCAGAGGTACTTAGGTAGATTATGTACCCAAGCTCCTCGTAGCTCCAGCTCAATTCACTAGCTGGGGGTACAACAAGGTAAGCCACGCACCCACTTCTGTGGCTCAAGCTGGAAGCTAAGAAATTAAGGTTCCTAACCCGCAATTGACGTGCATGCTTCTGTGGACGATCTACTGTACATCCAGCTTACACCAGCAGTTTATATGGGCAGTATTGCCAATGATGATATGGGAATGTGTTATTTCCATTGTTTCAACTATCAAAGCTCCTCCTGTAGTACATGGAAAGTACCAGGTATCTTGTGCGCTCAATTCTTTGCTTGCAGCGCCGAGAAGTCATGGTAGACAACCTCGATATTGTGTCCAGCGGGGCTGGTGAGGAATGCACCATAATAGCCGGGGTGGTACTGCTCCCTGATGCCTGGAGCTCCACTGCCGTTATTGATATCAGCATATATGTTCCCGATGTGACCATATGCCATAGAAAAAGATGTATGAGGGATAGAGAAAGAATTGATAGGTTCACATACTTGTCTACACCTGCTGCTTCAAGCCCAAGCTTGTGAAATTCATCCACCTGTGATTGGTCTGTGAAAGAATCAGCACCTCATGTTTGATGTCCAGACCGTGGAGGTTTCTAGTTGGCCTTACTGGAAGCCCTGAAGCCGAGATGGATGGGGGTTATCGTTCCCTTGATCTCTTTGCCTTTCTCAATGGCAGAGACCCAGAAATCGGGTTTCTGGGAGTTGTTGCCCAAGGCGGCCACCAAGGGTGCGGCTCGGAAATGTTCCTTGATTCCCAGCGGCGCCAGAGAAGCAGTGAGAAACTTGATTTCGTCCTCAAAGACCTCACTGTTGCAGTGAAGGCCGACATGATCAAAAGTGACCGTCGCGAAAGATTGGCTGGCCATGATGATGGGTGATAGTTTGACAGATTGTTACAATTGGGCTCATGAATAGCTTGAAGTCGAATAAATTGCGAGTTGAAGTGAAAGTAGGAAAACAAGACGTCCATTTGACGCCTTTATACAAATCATCTGCAAAGTCATATGCAAGTTTCGTCTTGCTGAGAGTCCTGAGCTATGACGGACTTTGGTCCATTTCCGAAAGCCAGCATATCTAGCTGCTGCCTTGGGTTGACGCCGAGAGCTACCTAAACAACTAGGTAACCAAGATATCTCTATGCTGGCTACATGTAGTGACCGGGTTCACCAGGAATCGACTCTTGTGGTGCCGTCTGCAGTTGATTGGCGGATGGGCTTCGGACAATGCTTGGATCTGAATGTCCGAGTCAATGAGCCACACCATCCGAATAGCTGAGCCACATTTACAGCGCTTGCTCAATCTGCTGTGGCGGATCACTGACTAATGCATTCAGTTCAGACACGTGACCCAAAGAGGCGAGCTCCCTTGACACTAAACTCTTTTCAGAGTAGCTTTATGCTTTGCTCTGCTTCCAGCGCATGTTTGCCCATGTTCAGCCTCTTTGCCTAGGAGGTCCAAAAAATCCATGAACATACCTACATTCCTTCAACCATCCTTACCTTCGACGTCGTGTTGATCCGAGGAAACAGCATCGCATATCGCCAACTGTGACTTCATTGTTTCTCAGGGTGCGTCGCAAATGGGACTACTGATGTGTCGGTAATTATTCAGAGAGCGCCGCGCTGACCTTGACAAAGGGCGGAACGTTGCTTGAATCTAGGTCGCCCATGAAAGGGCGTTGCCACTTTCGACGCGACCGATCGATCAACTCCGACAAATCGCACACATAAATCGCGTTTTCTTGTGCTTCTGGCCGATTGCCGTACACCACTCCGGTCTTAATATTTAAAGTTGGTGCATTTGCGCATTTATCATCAATCGATTTTCTCCCTTGCCACCACCGGTTCAACTCTCAGTCATCTTGATTCAACGGCCCAATCCCACTCCAAGGACACCTTCTGCCCAGTCCAACACCGAAGCCTTCTTCAAAGGCAAGGCCACCAAGATGGATTACGGCGATGATCACGAGTATGAGTACGAGGAGGAATACGAGAACGATGGCATTACACCCGAAGACTGCTGGACCGTCATTTCTTCCTACTTCGATACCAAGGGCCTCGTGTCCCAGCAGATCGATTCGTTCAATGACTTCCAGGACACAACCGTCCAGGAGTTGATCGAGGAATATTCGAGTATCCACCTAGATCAAAATAACCCGACCGATCCGGATCGCGCAATCGCTGTTCGACGATGGGAGATCAAGCTTGGTAACATCGCAATCTCGAAACCCATCCATCGAGAGGGTGAAGGCCAAATGGCACCTCTACTTCCATACGAGTGCCGCGATCGTAATCTGACATACTCGAGTCCGTTGTACGTAAGGATCACACAAAAGCGGCAGGTCTGTGTTGAGGAGCCAGTTCCTTTGCACGAGATGGACGACGAACAGCAGACCGAGTACAAGGAGTCTCATGTGCAACCTACACGCCTGGTCTGGGAAGATGAAGAGGTGCCAAGACCTGAGAAACAGCGAGATCAAGAAGACCCCGATATGATCTTCATAGGAAAGATGCCCGTGATGGTCAAATCCAAGGCCTGCCATTTGAGCCGTGAGACTGAGGATGACCTATTCATGCTGAACGAGTGTCCGTACGATCAAGGTGGCTATTTCATTATCAACGGCAGTGAGAAGGTTCTCATTGCGCAAGAACGTTCGGCTGCCAATATCGTCCAAGTATTCAAGAAGGCACAACCCAGTCCCTTTTCGTACACTGCCGAGATTCGAAGCGCGTTGGAGAAAGGCTCGCGACTGATTTCGTCTCTGATGCTGAAGTTATACACCAAAGGCGACTCGTCCAGAGGAGGTTATGGTTCGACCATTCACACAACGCTCCCATACGTCAAGTCTGACTTGCCAATTGCAATTGTCTTCCGAGCATTGGGAGTGGTCTCTGATGAAGACATCCTGAACCAGATTTGCTACGATAGAAACGACAGTCAAATGCTGGAAATGCTGCGACCTTGTATTGAGGAAGCCTTCTGTATCCAGGACCGAGAGGTGGCCTTGGATTATATCGGCAAGCGTGGTAACCAAACCACCGGCATGACCAGAGACCGTCGTGTACGAGCTGCGCGTGACATCCTCCAGAAGGAGATGTTGCCTCACATTTCTCAAGGAGAAGGCTGCGAAACTCGTAAGGCTTTCTTCTTGGGTTACATGGTTCACAAGCTTCTTCAATGCGCCCTTGGTCGACGTGATATGGATGATCGTGATCATTTTGGCAAGAAGCGTCTGGATCTTGCTGGCCCACTTCTTGGTAAACTGTTCCGAAACATTGTTCGTCGATTGACTCAGGAAATCACGATGAACCTGAAGCGCTGTGTGGAGCAGAACCGCGAGTTTTCGCTTCAAGCAGGTATCAAGCATACCATCGTCACCAATGGTCTCAAATACTCTCTGGCTACGGGTAACTGGGGTGATCAAAAGAAGGCTGCGAGTTCCACCGCTGGTGTATCTCAAGTTCTGAACAGATACACCTTCTCCTCAACCCTCTCACATTTGCGACGCACCAATACCCCTGTCGGAAGAGATGGCAAGCTTGCTAAGCCCCGTCAACTTCATAATACCCACTGGGGATTGGTCTGCCCCGCAGAAACGCCCGAAGGCCAGGCTTGTGGTCTTGTGAAGAACCTGTCTCTGATGTGCTCCATCAGCGTGGGAACCTCGACGGAACCGATCATTGACTACATGATCACGCGCAACATGGAAGTTCTAGAGGAGTATGATGCCACTAGATATCCTAACGCGACGAAGATTTTCCTCAACGGTTCCTGGATCGGTGTACATCAAGATCCTAAGAGTCTCGTCCGTGATGTGCAGCAGTTGCGTAGGACCAACCAAATCCCTGCTGAGGTATCGCTCGTTCGCGATATCCGCGATAGAGAGTTCAAGATCTTCTCGGACGCTGGTCGTGTCATGCGACCCGTCTTCGTGGTGGAACAAGAGGATGACCCTGACCGAAACGTCGAGAAGGGAACCCTTGTGTTGACCAAGGACATGGTCCGCCGGCTCGAAGCCGACGCAAGTCTCGAGGCCGACAGTGGAGAATTCTTTGGCTGGGAAGGCCTTGTGAATGAAGGTGCCATCGAATATCTGGATGCCGAAGAGGAAGAAACAGCCATGATATGTATGACCCCTGAGGACTTGGAGACTTATCGCATGGCAAAAGCCGGTCACGCTATAGACGAGGACAACGGCGATGACCTGAACAAGCGACTGAAGACGAAACTGAACCCTACCACACACATGTACACACACTGCGAGATCCATCCCAGTATGCTCCTGGGTATCTGCGCCAGTATCATTCCCTTCCCTGACCACAATCAGGTACGTACTTCCTCCTCAAGATCCATCTGGCATAGCTGACATTGTTTCCCTAGTCTCCACGTAATACTTACCAATCTGCCATGGGTAAACAAGCCATGGGCTTCTTCCTTACGAACTACTCTCGTCGCATGGATACTATGGCAAACATTCTGTACTACCCTCAAAAGCCGCTGGGCACCACTCGCTCCATGGAGTTCCTGAAGTTCCGCGAGCTTCCCGCCGGCCAGAACGCCATTGTCGCCATTGCTTGTTACTCCGGTTACAACCAAGAAGATTCCGTCATTATGAACCAGAGCAGTATCGATCGTGGTCTTTTCCGGAGCTTGTTCTTCCGTTCCTACAGCGATTCCGAGAAGCGCATTGGTATCAATGCCATCGAGAAGTTCGAGAAGCCCTTCCGCAGCGATACGCTACGTCTCAAGCATGGCACATATGATAAACTTGATGATGATGGCATTATTGCCCCTGGTATTCGTGTCTCGGGTGAAGATATCATCATGGGCAAGACGTGTCCGATCAACCCCGAGAACGAGGAGATGGGTCAACGCACTAAGATGCATATGAAGCGCGATGCTTCGACCCCACTCAGGAGTACTGAAAGTGGCATTATTGACTCGGTGGTGGTCACCACGAATGCTGACGGTCTTCGTTACGTCAAAGTGCGAGTACGAACTACCAAGATTCCCCAAATCGGTGACAAGTTTGCCTCGCGTCACGGTCAGAAGGGTACTATTGGTGTCACTTACCGCCAAGAGGATATGCCTTTCACCCGCGAGGGCATGGTTCCTGATATTATCATCAACCCTCACGCTATTCCTTCCCGTATGACAATTGCTCATTTGATCGAGTGTCTTTTGAGTAAAGTTGCTACACTCAAGGGTATGGAAGGTGATGCTACCCCTTTCACGGATGTGACGGTCGATTCCGTCTCTAGTCTGCTGCGCGAACACGGATATCAGTCGCGTGGCTTCGAGATCATGTATCACGGCCACACTGGAAAGAAGCTAAGATCTCAAGTCTTCTTCGGTCCTACATACTACCAGCGTCTGCGCCATATGGTGGATGACAAGATTCACGCGCGTGCCCGTGGTCCAGTCCAGATAATGACGCGACAGCCTGTCGAAGGTCGTGCTAGAGACGGTGGCTTGCGTTTCGGAGAAATGGAGCGTGATTGTATGATTGCGCATGGTGCTGCTGCTTTCCTGAAAGAGCGTCTCTTCGAGGTTTCGGATGCCTTCCGAGTTCACATCTGCGAGATCTGCGGATTGATGACTCCAATTGCGTAAGTAACCACATATTGGGAAGCCCCATGTCTGGACTGCTACTAACACATATTTTAGACAATTGCACAACCAGACATTTGAGTGTCGACCTTGCAAGAACAAGACGAAGATTGCTCAGATCCAGATTCCTTATGCCGCCAAACTGCTGTTCCAGGAACTGCAGTCTATGAACATCGCCAGTCGCATGTTTACTGACCGCTCAGGAGTGTCTGTTCGCTAGAGAGATGCCGACTGCTATAGCAGCTTCACAAATGGGGGTTGGGCATTGGTAAACAAAAAAAGAATATAATAATATCATAGCAGCCTTGGTGGTGGTCGTCACGTGCGGAAGTTGTGGCAAGGAAAACCTCGGCGTGCATTCACGTCGTGTCGTATTGATGTATAGCATATGGGATGGCGTTTCTTGCTGCGTCAATTTGGTCTAGAGCGCAGCAATCTCGAGGGTGTTAGCGGCAGGCTGCATAGAGCGGTAAACGACTAAAACGTCGAGGCCGTAATAGTATCAGTTCGCAAGATAAGTCTGTGAATGCGAACTATCCGCCCAAGTGTCGATCGGGACTTGACGTGTCTGGGTTCTGTCCGGGGATCCGTGATCCGTCCTAAAGTATAATGGCGCGTATCATTAAGTGTAAATTGACCACAGCAAACTATTCAGCTCCTCGTTGCGCTCGCTTCGTGCTACCAACACCAACAAGCTGGCACTTGGGGATGCCCGAGCCCGCTAGACAGACAAGTAGAGAATACAGGGCCAGGGGCAGGGGCGGCCTCCGTTACCAATATGCGACCAAGAGATATATATCTAGCTACGAAGTAAGATAAGATGGCACGTCCTTTATGCGCCTTCTTTTTCTTACAGCTGAACGAGATTGAATGAGGCATTGGCTCAAATAGATGAAAGAATTATGCGGTGGATGCAAAGAACAAGCAAAATGCCCCTGTTCCCGCTCGCCCAGCTGAGATGGTCGGGACGGGGGACGGGGGAGCAGGGAGCGCCACTCAGCTCTCAATTTCCCTTTCTTGGCTCCCCCAAGCAGCCGAGATTGGCTGCATTCCTTTTTCTCTGCCCGTTTCCGTACTGCGATCAGCGTTTGAGACATTCGGGCGGCGACTGGTGCTGGGCCAATGGACGCCATCGCCCAGGAATTTTTCAGATATGTCGGAAACAAAAGGCTAGTGGCCTCCTTCTCCTCCCGTGAAAGAGCTTGCTTCCAGTTACCCTCTCTCCCACGCTGCTGGCTGCGAGCTGCACGATGCCCACACACACACACGTCTTCCCTCAATCTGTCATGGACGGCACCGCCCCGGTGTTGTTGTCATTTGATGCTCTCGATTGATCTTCGACATCAGCAGCATCGTCAACAACACCACCACCACTGCCATCATGGACCCTAAGAACCAGACATTCTTTATCGCGGGACTCGATGGCGTCGTTAACGTGCCCATCTGGATGGCCGAGATTGACGCCAGACGGGTGCGGCTCGCCAACATCTGTATCAGCTACGGCGTGCAACTGGGCCTCTGCCTCATGACGCTGCTGGTCACCTTGACTCTGGTCCCCGTCCACCGCATGCGGAAATGCGTGCACCTCGTTCACCTGCTGTCGCTTACCGTCGCCGTTGTACGCCTCACGCTATTCCTGATGTATTTCCCGAGCCCCCTCTCTGAGTTCTATGTCAGCTGGTCGCACGACCCAACGATCCTCGACCCCGCGGACTACTACGTGCACATCGTTGCCAACGCCTTCAACCCGCTCCAGTTCGCCCTCATCGAGGCCGCCCTCATCATGCAGACCTGGAACCTCATGGAGACCTGCTGGTCGTTTGCCGTCTGGCAGGAGGCTCTCGTCAAGGCCTCGGCTGTGCTCATCGCCGTCGCTACCGTCGCCGTGAAGAGTGTCTGGGTTGCCCACTATATCGCTGCGCTGTTGGCTCGGGCCACGCTGCCTATACCTCTCGACAGCGTGGGCCAAGCGGCCACCGTCATGGGCGCTGTGTCCATTTTCTACTTCTGCGGCATCTTCTTCCTGAACCTCACGACACATCTGCGAATTACCAGGGGGCTCCTGCATAGGTCCGGGAGGGGACTTACTTCGTTGGAGATACTCACGATCGGGAACGGTATACTGATGGTTCTCCCAAGTAAGTTAGTTGCGTGTTACTAATGAGACCCCAGATAAACAACATTTGTTAATTAGAGACTGTGTCTCCTTATAGGTGTCTTCGCCGGTTTAGATATTGCCGCCGGCCTCAGCGGTACCCGAGTGCTGCCGTTTGATGCCGGGTCCTGGGTCCAGACCTTTGTCGTGGTGGGCTTACCTCTAATTGGCCTCATTGCTCGATACCGAGGCCCCTCGTCGCATAATCCGTCGCGGCGCATATCGCTTTTCGCTAATATGCCTATGCACCACCATCCTCATGGCAGTGGACACAGCAAGCGCCATAACGATGACGAGTATGAAGGCAGCATGCCGAGGAGCTTCATGACAGGTGATGAAGAAAGTTTGGCCAGCGCTGCATCACGGTCTCGTTCCCTACGTGCCGCAGTGGCGTTACGCAGTCGCCGCTCAAGCCGGGACAATGCGACTATGGTTGGGAGTAGGAGCCAGCAAGATCGTAGTTCGGTGGTGTTTGCGGATCAGCACCAAGCCTCCAACGATACAGAATCTGATGGAGGATATATAGAGGCCCAGAGGTCTCACGCCCGCATGATTCAACCCTCAAGTGAAGATGATGTCGCAGCCTCAATACCGAGGTGATGTTAGTTATTCGAGATGCGCTCAGACGTGGATATTATCGGTAGAGCCTCCATGATTTATTTAGTTTTAAGATACCCCAAGATAATGTTTAAGATGCGCCTATACAGTCTCTATCCGACCCTTTCAAAACCTGGGGCTGCCATATGAAGGCAGTCCCCTCTGATATCCAAGGTCTGGTGAGTTAGAGGACACCATCCATTTCCTTGGGGCTTCGTGGTTGCCAACAAATGATTAACTGCCATGTGCCGCTCACCGGCTGCACCTTCCTATACGCTTATACCAAAGCCACGTGCGGATTAGTCGAGGTGCGAACTTCGGTACTGGATCTTCCAGGGAAGTTACGGTGCGATCCACACACCATATAGCGAACCGCTCATGGAACAAGTCTTGCTGACTGGCTGTCCGCAACTTCAAGTTATCAGCAATCATAATCAACATGAGCCGATCGTGACATCAATATCATTGTGCCCGCTTCTTCCATCTCACGTCTACGTCTACAGCAGAGTGACTCCAGGACTTTTTGGTTCTTTAGCTCTCATTTCATATATCTGTTCTACACCCTCACCCTGCTATGGCGTCTACTGCCATGCCAAGCTCAGTTGCGAGCTCTCCAGTCCTCTTCGACAGCCCACCGCCCGGCCTGAAACCTGCACCACTCCGTATCCCAGACCGTAAAGGCAAAGAGTCTGATGACGCCAACGAAGGTGAGTTCTGGGGAATCTATGGTGGGCATCATGCCCCATCCCCGACTGTGGAGGAACCGTGCCTGACTCCTCCATCCTCGTATCATGGACATCCCGGACTCTTGAGCCATCGGCGTGTCACGTCCAACAAGCTTGACTCTCTGGTGTCCAAGTTCGAAATACTCGACGCAGTGAACAACGCGGACGAAGAAGTTCCTTGGCTCCCTCAACATCCCACAAGGAACAGGCCAGACACCAAGCCAGAGTCCCATCACCTGTCGCCACCAAAAACGTCGAGCTTAGCACGAAGGGCATTGGAGCATTCGACGTCATCCCACGAAAAGGCGAGCACAGCTGAGGACTCCTCAGATCTGTCACCGCTATCAAGTCGACCAAAAATAACTGCAAGGGGTTCAAGCCTCCCCCCGGCCTCTCAATCGACGGCTATCACAGCTGGCGACGTCCTACCACCTGTCACTCCATCAAAGCATCCTCATAGTCTGACCAAGCCTGAGAAGGATTCGCTGGGCCGAGCCACACGATCAGGAGGTAATCAAGAGGAGCAGAGGCATCAGGAAAAAGCAGACAAAAGTTTTGTCTCTCCTGGGTCCAAGCAGTCCGGATAGGACCCGAGACTGGCGGCCGACCAGAGAAGATTGGTTGAAAGCGAAGAATGTACGAATCCTACCCCCACGTATCTCCCGGGGATCAATTCGGCGTCAATATACTGATAGTTTGGTCCAGACTCGGCGTTCAAGTCGAAAAGATCACTTCTAGACCCTGCTGCGTTCCGTGTTAACCAGTCAGATCTGAAGCTTGCTGGTACATCACCACGTCGGCTACCAACGTTCAGATCAGTTAAGGAAGTGTCGCCTATGAGTCTGAAATCCCCTAGATCTTTCCGGGATGCAATTTCTGCTTTAAACGAGTCTTCTTCTTCGAATGAAGATGGTGCAAAGTTGGTCGAATCCCACGATCGAGATAGGGGCACAGTTGCGAAGAGTGACTGTAATGGGAAGCCAAGTGTTGCCGATCTGCGAAAATCGTTTGAGAAGATGTCTCATTCCAATGGCTCCAAATCAGTACAACAGACTCCTACAAAAGCGAAGACCATGGATACCCCCGTTCAACAGCCAGGCCCTTCAGACAGGGAGAACTCAGAATCCATCGACACTGGGCCCGGAATCGTTGAGACAGCATCAAAAGTACCAGCTCAAGGCTCTTCTACGATGTTCAACACGCCTCCCAGTTCGCGCATCAAATCACTCCTGACTACAGACGGACTGTCCAGTACACCAACAAATCCTTCTCGAATTCATCGCACCCCTGTTACCGGGTTATCGACAAGCAAAGGCTCACGTCAACGACAGGCAATGTTGACAAAATCAAGAACTATGGATCTCTCTTCCATTAATTCCTATTCTGCTGCAAGAGCTGATGAGGATGGAGACGGAGGAGCAGCTGAAATGGTTAAGGGTAACGGTCTGCAAGGTTCACTTCCATCTTCGGATCGTGTGTGCCTGATACGACCATCCAAGGCGGATAAGACGTACGTTCTATGCGGTAACAACAAACAGCGCTCTTCTATCCAGGCGAATCAGACGTCTCATGAGAAAGCAGCCATTCTGAGCACATCAGAAAGAAAGCCTACCTCTAGCACACCCTTCATCCAACCTATTCCAGTCATAGTCCGCCCAATCTCAAGACCCAGCTCAAAGTCTGACCCTACAACACGGCGTACGGCAAAGGTAACCGATCTCCGCAGATTGTTCGATCGACCGACATTCAGAGGATCGTCACCAGCAGGATTAGTGTCCTTTGGGCGCCGTCATCAATGTGTGACTTCGAGCACTGGACCACGCGACGCCCCGAGAAATCGGCATCTTGCCAAATACACTACATCGTTTGACGAGAACTCATCGTATAAGCAAACCTCACCACCTGAGCTTACCACCGAAATTAGTTTAAATGATTTCTCGTGTAGATTCTCTCATGACCAGAGTCAAGTCCCGAAGCCATCCGAGGCCATAGCATTCACAACGGCCGTCGATGAGGAGACGGGCATGTTATCAAGCATGTCAAGAGCGAGTTTCCACGATGAGTCTGACCAGACTGAAGCTGAAAGCGATCAAGATGATTCGCCACTAAAGCGTCGCATCAAGCACTTTGAACATCTCCAGATATCATCCAACCCCAAAGGCCTTGCGTATGGCCGTGCCAAGTCACACGATGCGAACCTGCACGCTGCCTTTAAGGCATCATGTCCTGAGAGGAAGGTCTCCAAGGCCAAGAACGGCCAGTGGCTGCGAGAACGGGGCGCGAGAACTTGGAGACGCATATCAAATTCGTTGAATATCTCGACAGATGGCGGGAATGATACTCCCACTAGACTGAATCGTGGAGAAAGCAATCTCGAAACATTTCTTTCGTCTCATAGAGACAGCTCTTTTGGTTTCTCGCTCCACCGCATGTCTACCCCTTTTCATTTGTCGTTAATAGCGCCACACAACACTCCAACCCAATATCGCGAGTATTCCAGCGAAGCTAGCCACGAGGCCATGATCGCAGAACTGAAATCGCATTCATCCTACTTATCTCGCACTAGATCATCGCCAGCTACCCGGCCACCCAAACACATATTGCCGTTGTACGCGGCGCGCAAAAGCCGTGCAGTCATCCGACGTTTTACCAGCAGCAGTAACAGGAGCAGCGAAGCGTATGATTTTGGCCTGGATGGCGGCGTAGAAAGCAAGCCGAGTCGACAGAGCGATAATCAGATGTTTGCCAACCCAAATCACAACATCGAGTCTTCTGGTGAGCTACTGATGCATCCGCCACCGTCCACCGAGGGAGCGCCCTTAGCACAGGTGTCCACCTTGCCCACCAGCGGAGAACTGGCCAAGAAGACTATCAAGGATGCCAAGAAGGCAACGAAAGAAAAAGAGCGGGAGACCAAGGCTGCTGCAAAGGCAGCGGCTCAGGAGACCAAGGCCAAGCAGAAGGGCAAACAGAAGGCCCGCTTTGTGTCACTGGGTTCTTCGCGCAAACACGCCAACAGCCGAAAGCCTACACCGCATCCCAACATGCTTGAGACCAGCGATCGGAGTGAGGCAAGTGAAGGTGGTGGTGGCACCGGCGGCGGCGGAAATACGAAACCTTCGCAGCAGAGGCAAAGGGAGCGCTCGTGGGGCAAGATCACGGCGTCTGGCTTCATGGTCCGGCAAGCCAAAGTCGACGAGCTCCATCAGCCCAAGCCCCAGAGACCCGGCCAGGTCAAGAAAATTGTGAACATGTACAAGGAGAAGAGTACTAGCTTGTTGCGCATTGTCAGCGGGAACCAAAGTACTCATAATCACCATGCCGGGAGGAGCGGCACTACTGGCGGGTCTTCCGGTGCAGCGGCGGGCCGTCAAGGCGCGGCTGCCGGCAGCAGTTGGAGGAGGAGATGGGTCGGCAATACGGACGGTGAGGGTTATTCTGCTTCGAGAAACGACCAGGTCAAGTCGAGACGTCCTGATGAACCCAATGGCAAGACTGGCCGAGATGAGACGGCCACTGGCCCGAGACAAGGAGAAGGCGGTAAGTACGATTCCGTCACACGCAATGTGACATCATACAGAAGGACAACAGACTGACAGTAAACTTATTGCATAAGCCAAAGGAAATGATGGCACTTATGAATAGGAATCAATACCGAAGGCTCGTACAGAGGGTAACGTCCGGCATCTTCGTGACTTCGCTCATGATAGCGGTTCATGGAGTCGACGTAGGGGTAGCTGTAGGCGATTCTGTTGAGTCGGTACCACGGAACAGGGGCACTTAATATGACGAGTGATGAAGTTACAAAGAGGAAAGCTTGGCTGGTAATGGACGAAAGACATATTTGTATTACCCATTAGACCTACAGCATAACGACCGTGTGCTCGAAAGACACACATATCCGGATGGAGGTGGCAGAGTGGGAATATTGGATATGTGGACAAGGTCAGGCGCCTAAGTACATAATTTATCGAGGTTACGAGGGCGAGGAATAGGGGCAGGGCCTAGAAGACAGAGCTGGAACTTACTGCTTTCATAGCTGCTGTTAGAACGCTAGCGAGGACCCAGGGTAAAGTAGCAGCTACATTAATCGAATCATTCACATCCCTTATAGTCTCCCGCATTTACTCGGACTGTGGTGATTTAGTGATCATCCAAGGCGTGTTGTCATTGACTTCGTACTTAATTATCTTGGTTGCTTGCATCAGACCTCTCATAAATGCATCCACTCGTGCGACTTATACGAATGCTAATATGTATTGGAACAACGACGCCTGGTCGTTGAATACGAACATCAGTAAGATCGATTCCGATTCATTCTGTTCAGCACACACATAGAACTACGTAACGAGCCCCATCCCTTTCCCGATCTTCCTGGCCAACGCCTTCTTCAGGTACTGCTCACGCGCCAGACTTCGCACCGTCTTGGCAAAGACCGTCGGCGCGATGCGGCCGCGCTCGACCGCGCGGCCCAGCATGAAGATGGTGTCGCCCAGGGTGCGCTCCTCGGCGATGACTTCGTAGAGCTGATTGCCGACGACGGTGGGGGCAACGAGCAGCTCGTCGATCCCTGGCGGAGTCTGGGTGCGCGAGTTAGAAATGACGCGGTCTGCCTCGTGGAGCGAGGACTGTAGGATCGACGTATTAGACGACAGCATGGCAGACAGAGGCGCCAGATTGCTCGCGTCGGACTGCAGGTTTTGCGCGGCCGTGAGCATAGCGTTGCGCTGCGCCGTCAGCCCCGCCAAGGAGGACTCGTTTTGCTGGCGCGCGCGCATGCGGAGCGTGTAGAGCGTCGAGGCAAGCTGGCGGAGGAGGGCGTCCTTTTCCGGGTTGGGTGGGATCGGGGGCGGGGGTATGTTCGAGGGCGACGGGAGGGCGAGCGTAAGGGGCTCGTCCATGATATCTGGCGGAGGTGGCGGTTTCGGCTTGGGTTGTATGGGTGGCTGGTGATGCATGGGCGGCTGTTGTTGTTGCTGTAGGTGCGGTGGTTGCCAGTTTGGAGGAGGGGGGCCACCTCCGTATGGCGGCGCATGGTTGCCATCATGGTAGTTTGGGCTCATAGGCGGCAGACCTGGGCCGGGTTGTGGTGGCCCTTGGTAACCAGGGGCAGGTTGCTGGTATGATTGCTGTTGGGGGTTGAATTGCTGGGCCGGCGCCTGGTTGTAGGTTTGAGGTGGTGGTTGATGTTGCTCGGTATGCTGTGGCGGTAAGGGGGGTGCGCTATCATATCTCGACATCCTTTTGGGCTGGGGATGTTGTGTGCCATACTGGTTCTGCGAATGGCGAACCTCATGAGGCAAAGGCGGCAGAGGAGGACCGTCATTGTTGATGGCCTGGCCGGGGACGACTTGGGGAGCATCGCTGCCTTTGGGGGGAGGTGGAGGAGGTCGGTCCCCAACTGCGGGCGACTGGGTGTGCACCGGTGTTCTAGACAGCTCAGCAGGTAGTGGCGGGATCGGGGGAGGCGGCGTGGCAGTCGGTTGCTCGGGCTGGGGAGGTCTGGGCTGCTGCTGCCTCGCAATCACGGGGGGCTCTTTGGCAAATACGTCGCGTAGTATAGCTAGGAAATCGAGTATGGAGGATTTCTGCGTGTATCGCTATGTTAGTAAACGGCGCTTTGAATGGTTGTTGATGCTAGGCTTTGTGGCACTTACATCCCAGAACTCAAGCCAGCCGACCAGGTACGGATGGTATATGCGACCTTGGGGGTCAACATGTTGGCCTGGCCTGACCATCATGGACTCGGTCGGGGTCACATAGGCCAGTGGTGCCTCTCGGGGATAGGCATGTGGCACCCATATTGATATCGGGAAGCGGTACGTGGTGCCTCTAAAGACGACAGGTATGGTGCCCGTGAGGTGGACTAACAATGCGGAGACGCCATTGTCGAAAGTGTGGACGTCGGTCCTGGGCGACAAGGAGGGGTATACAGACAGCGCTTGTGCAACATCGTTGTATGTTCGATTAACATTATGATATTCCTGGAGAAGGATCGAGTTAGATGGATCGTGTAATCAAAATGTAGACTGCCGTCATGTTGGAAGCGGAAGCGGATGCGGATGCGACAAGCAGAACATACACTGGTCAAGACGCTGTACAGCCAATTCAGGACATGCTGCTGAACAGCCATCTTCTGAGTCGCGTTTTCAACCGACGTGCCCAGCGAGTTCTATTCGTGGGGGGCAGTCGAGAGCATCGTTTGTCACTTGGGTCAAGTCAAGAGATGTAGAATGGTCGAGGTGGTGGACTGCGACGAGTCCCATATTCCAACTGGGGTGGAAGCCTTGTCCTTGCTGCCCGCCAAGGCTGAGCGAACCGGGGGAGAGCAAGTGCGGATCATTCAGGTAACGAACGCAAAGCCAGCCAATGGATGAACTGAAATAGTGCTGTGCTGCCTGTGCTTGGGTGGCAGCTCCAGGTGCCAGGTGCTGATGCTGATAGTGATAGCGATAAGGCTTTTAGCTGGGTTTCCACTAATTGACCACTAAATGTCCAAATGGCACAATCGTCAATTGATGACCTCACTTTGTCCCTTTGTCTCAACTTGTCTCTCCTTGTCCCGACCTGTCCCTCCTTAAATCCGTCTCCAGGCGCCGTAGGTTTCAACCCCAGTGCACAGAGTACTAGGTTACAGTACTACCGGTCTTGACATATTCTCAAGCCTCCTTGATTACTTCCAAAGTTGGAACATGATGGGTTAGACAAACCACCCGCTTAAGAGACAATGGTCGTTTGTAAGTCAGGTCTAGCTTCAATGTTGCCAAGCGACATCGGCTTTGCCCGACTCTCCTCTCCTCCGACCCGACTAAGCTACAGCTACTCGTACAATACAACGTGGTACGCCATTTGAGAAAGAAAAGACGAAACAGTTGCATCCGCTCGGCCCTGCGTCGTGACGCCTGCTTCCTGGCTTCCCCTCTAGCCCTTGAACCCTTCTGCCGTTTGACTAGAACGAGACCCTTCGTAACGACTAACACGCGTAGCCTGAGGAGCTGGGGAGCTGGAGAAGACGGCCCCGGCGTAGCGGAAACACTCTATCCACTCGGGGGGCAAATCAGTCAATCATCTGCTTGTACGACGACAAGATGCGTGCCACTAGCCACTCCTCTTACACCAAAGGCCACTATTACAATGGACCTATATAGTCCTGTAGAGGAGCAGGGGAGAAAAAGAGACTCGCTCATGAATTAGTCTCACGATATCCGAATATAAGTAAGTATGCGGTTGGCTTCTCTTGGACTCCAATTAGTCAGAATCCAATGTCGCATTTCTAAGTCGAATCCACAAAGCCGCCTTATTCCGTACTGGTACGCAAAGTAAAGCCGAACACAAAAGGCCTCAACCCAACAGCCCTTCCAACTTTTTGGCTTTAGCTACTCCTGCCTTTTGTTTTTATCTACTTTTGCCTCGACTCAAGTACAATCCCCCATTTGGTTATCTCATGCTTACAGCTCACCGGAATTTTCGCACGGCTGAGGAGTATTACAGAATTACCTGTATACTCCTTGCGTCAGGATCAGTAACTTGAAAGTTGCCCCTTCCACACTTACCCGCTTGCTTGCTCTACGCGAAGTCCTAGTTATAGCCCTTCTCCAGCCGCCGGTGCTAGAGTTGCCGTTATGCTTCCCCCAATCCCCGTCTTGGCCGACTATGGCATCTCGCCAGCGCATGGCTTCCTCCCGGATGTCCTGCCCTTGACGAGACTGCCGGACCCCTACTACAACAAGTGGGAGTCCATTGCCGCCAACTTGCAGCACCTCATCCTCAGCAAGCGTCTGAGAGGAGTCATTGATCGCCTTCCCGTGCTCTCCACCGTCGGTCTGGAACACGACGCAGAATGGCGGAGAGCCTACATGCTCCTCACTTTCTTTGCTCACGGCTATATCTGGGGTGGCGACGCTCCTCTGGATCGTGTGCCCCCGAGCATCGCCGTGCCGCTGCTGGATATCTGCCAGAGGCTTGAAGTGCCCCCGGTCTCCACCTACGCCGCCTCGGTCCTGTGGAACTTCAAGCCGCTCTTCATGGGCGAGGACATTGATGACCTAGACAACCTCGCCACTCTGGTCACTTTCACCGGCTCCCTGGACGAGTCATGGTTCTACCTGGTCTCGGTCGCCATCGAGGCCCGTGGAGGTCCCATCATTCCTCTTATGCTTGAAGCCGTCGCTGCTGCTCGCCAGAACGACGCAGAAACCGTGACACGTTGTCTGCGTGGTTTTGCCGAGCGCCTCGACGACCTGGGCGAACTCCTTCACCGCATGCATGAGAGTTGCGATCCCGGCTTCTTCTACCGCCGCATCCGCACGTTCCTGGCTGGTAGCAAGAACATGCAGGAAGCCGGGCTCCCGCACGGGGTCATCTGGGATGACGGCTCCGGAAAGTCCGAGTACGTGCAGTACTCGGGCCCCAGCAATGCGCAGAGCTCGCTCATCCAGTTCTTCGACATCATACTGGGCATCGAGCACCGGCCCACCGGAGAGAAGGCGGACGCGGCGTCCGAATCCGACCGCGAGGGTCGCATGAAGGCGCCAAGCCACAACTTCATCCAGGATATGCGGCGCTACATGCCGGGTCCTCATGCGCGCTTCCTGAAAGATGTCACCGGGGTTTCCAACATCCGCGAGTTCGTCGAGGCCAACTCCAAGACCTACCGCCCCCTAGGCATAGCGTACGACGCTTGTTTGACTATGCTGCGCAACTTCCGCGATATCCACATCGCCATCGTTACGCGCTACATCATCTTGCCATCGCGTCAGAACCGAGCTCGCAGCCGCAGCCGAAGTCCGGAGGCGGTCAGAAGGCCTCAGAATCTCGCTACGGCCTCAAAGAACGAGCAGCACAAGAAGGTCAAGGGGACCGGTGGCACAGCCCTGATCCCCTTCCTGAAGCAGGCGCGAGATGAAACGGGCGAGCCGGCTGTCGAGGCATGGGCAAAGCGCTGGATGAGCCGCCAGGCAAAGACCGTCGGCGATGGCGACTTCTTTGCTGGCAAGCCGGAAGAGCCCGAAGTTGTTGAAGAACCCGTCATTGAGAAGTATGTCATCCCCGCCCCCACCTCGACCCCTATCTGGATGTTGCCAAAGAAGAAACTAACTAACCCGATCTTAGCGGTCTTGCTGGCACTTGGACTATTGACGATGATGTTGGAGGCATTTGCAGCTACTGAGATTTCTTATTGTCCGCTCCAAGTCATTCTTTCATCAATGCAAACATGCTCTGCTCCTGCAATCAACCCAAGCTGAACATGGGGCTGTCATAGTGAATGGTGAAACGGCATCTGGTCCGTTTCTGTGATGCAAACTTGTATCTGTGTGACAATACGGGTGAACAGCGGTCAGCTCAATCACCCTAGATATAACTGCAATGCAGCATGCCAATCGGCCGGAGCTCAGGTGTTTCTTTACTCAAATCTCACTGGTCAAGCCTCACTCAATCACAGGTTCTAGTAATAGTTCTGGCTCGTGCCGTTGTATCTATCTCACCCGCAATCATTTCGTCACTCAACACCAGCAACCGGGTGCTTAACCCAGTCACTTCAAGGGCATCACATCCAAGGTGATAACACCACATTATTCATCACTTGTCAAGGCAATGACTCCATCTTGATATCAAGACCGCCGTGCAATTCCTTGAAAAGGTTTCAGACAAGTCTAAGCCAGCTGCGACCGACCAGTTCCCCTATACGCTGCGAATCATGTCGCAATCTAGTCTCGACGCCGTCGTCGCCATCATGCTGGTCTTCATCATCGGCATCTTCCTCATGATCTTGATACTCTGCTGCTCCTTCATGACCTGGGACGGGGACGCCGAGGGGTGCGGCTGCTGCAGCGTGCGCCGGGAAGATAATAGGTCCGACTCGGAGATGGAGGTGGCTATGAGTGTTTGAAGAAATCATGTATAGGATGATAGCTGGGGAGGCAATAATCGCGGTAATTTTCTCTGCTTCGGCAACAGGGTGGTAAAAAGGGGGCTGGACTGATGGGCGGCGATTGGGAGACGGTCAGCGATGTATAGGTCTACGAGGGGTGCAGGTACTTACGATTGATGTCAAACCATTGGATAAGGTATAGGAGACATCTTCACAAACTATGGTAGTCCGTAAAGCTCCAAAGTTTTTCATATATCTCCATGAAGGGGATCCTATCCCGCTGTGGGTTTGAGTCTACATTGAGTCCTTGTCCTACCCTCAGTTTCACATGATGGGCTGACGAACTGATTGTGTGGTGTCTTCCCGTTAATTATCACCTCGCAAGATAAGTGACAACGTCTTAATCATCGTAAGCCAATCTCGCTGGTCGTTAAAACGTTCAGAGATCTGGAAGTCAGTATTCTCAACTAAATAAAGACCTGAAGGCTTTGTCGAGGCTGGAGCTGCGTTGGTAACTCTCATTCTCCTTTCCACCAACATCATATTCCATAGAGACATTGTGGAGGCTATTAGTGTTATGGCCCCAAGAACGGCAGGCCCTCTTCTCACCAGCGCGCGAAAGACATTGCTCGCCAAAGATAAGGATAATTGGGCGACTCTCAATGACCGCCCTCATTCTTACCAATGCTACCGCCTCCCACCCAACTGCGTCCTTGAGTCTTTCAGGGATCGAGACGGACCATCTCAGTGCTAAAATTGGGTTTAAATCCGGCTTCATCACTTCGATCAGACCAAGCTTAAGCCTGAGTACATCGACGCCAACACTTGACTTCTCTGTATCCCTCATGACCACGACAACTTCCACCGACAGGATTGTATTAGGGGTCAAGTTCCAAGCAGCGTCAGTCGCGACCGACGACCAGACACAACAAGCCGAGACCAGCTCACCTCTATCTCCCCCTTTGCCTCCGCCCCAGCAGCAGCAGCAACAACAGCAAGAGGTTCCTGTTTCCCAGACCATCATCATTGGCGTCATCTTCGCCATCCTCGCGGTCTGCCTCATCGTGGCGAGCTGTTGCTGGGTCGCCTGTCTAAGAGGCAGCATACCCTTTGAGTTGCAGTCGTCGAAGTGATACGAGTCAAAACAACAAAAATTGGAGCAAAACACCAGATCTCGGTGAGTTCACGATGTGCGAACCACAAGGAGGAGAGGCCTAGAGGGAAAACTCCGCGATGGCCCTGGGAAGCCGTCCCGAGAGCCGGCACGATGGTGGTTGGTGGCGAGACTGAAGGACTTGAGCAACCAACTTAGCGCACCAAGCTTGACTAGCAAGGTCTCTTGCAACAAGTAGGTTAACTAGGTAATTATGTTGAAAATATATAGTAAAGAAATTGGGTTCTGATGTTTATCGTGGTTCGGGTGAATGGCATGGAGGGATCTACATTCATTTCCCTTGGCTGCAGGCTGCACAGTTTGATTTATCGTCACATCAAACGCAAATCAAATTTGACCAGTCAAAAATGTGTTCAAAAAGCGCTGTTTCAACCTACGTTTGGCAACTTTCCTCGATAGCTCTTTCGTAGCTATCCATGCGAATCAAAGGGTGGGGTGCTGTCTACCATCTCGTAAGTAGTCGCATGCATGCCTCAAGCTCTTAAGCTCTTGTGGGTAGGTGATTGCATAGGCTCTTTCTATTATTGGGAGGAACGATGCAACATCATCAGGTGTTTGCGTTTGCATGCTACATGACTACATGACGGGTAGTACGTACCTATGCCACGTTTCCCCTTTAGCATGACACCCAGAAAAGGTAACGGATACTGAAGTTACTTTGGCAAATGGCGCGGGCAGCCCCTGAAATATACGAGCTTCCCCTGTTCGAGGTCAAATAGGGGTAGCTCGTATATTTCAGTGGCTTCCATGGCGGAAGTCTGACATGAAAATGATAGAATATACACATTAAGTACTAATTGATCTATCATATTGCGGCTCTAACAGCAGAGCAGTTAAGCACCTAGGCGATGAAAGTAACCTCCCGCTTGCTCTTCTGCTTGTAAAACTCGTCAACCCAGCAAGACATCTGGTACACCTCAGCGTCGGCAATGGCCTTGACCTCAGCATTCGCATCCCAGTTCTGGCCGTACAAGTCGCTGCAATGGACGCCACCAGGGACCACGCGGACAGGGAGCTCCTTAGTGCTCTCGACGGGGCCGCCGGGCCGGCTGATGTTGGAGCTGACCGTGACGTCAATCCAGGGGTCGTACTGGCCGTTGGCGTACATGAGGCGCTTGGCGTCGGTGTGGAACCACCCGTCGGTCCGGTTGTTGAGCATCTCGACCGTCTTGCCCTTGAGGATCCCGTAGCCTCCCTCCGAGGCAGGGAACATGTAGGCGCACTGCTGGCGGAAGTAGTCAACGTCGACCTTGCGCGAGACAAAGGAAGGCGTGCCGAAGGGGGAACCCGTCTGCCACCACTCGAAAGGCTCGTTGCAGAGCATCCACATCCACGTGCGACCCGACACGTTATCAACTCGGATATCCTTGTACAGCTTGTTGTCTTCTTTCTCGTACTTGAAGCATTCGGTGTTGTAGGTGCCGTTGAATCCATCCAGTCCATAACCTTCGCATGCTGTACGTAATGTGTTAGCTCATCTCGATATGTTGGAGGGGGGTTCTAAAAACATACTGCCAGGGAAATACACGTCAAGCCACCACTTGACATACCCGTCCATCGCCTTCTCAATTCCAACTCCGTTTTCGTTCGAGACATTTGTCGCATTAGGCCAGGCATTCTCAATGTAGTCGCAGAACTCGAAGAACGGGACCTTGCCCTTCTGCGCCAACGTGTAGAACTGGGTGCCTTGCCACGTCGCAGGACCATTTAGCAGAGCACCACCAAAGTCCTTATCACCAAGGTCACCAAGCTTGAATCTGTCCTTAAGCGCTTGCTTCTCTTCAGCGCTGCCATGGAACAGGATCTCATCCATGTGGTCGATGACAGCGGTCAGATCCTTGGTGCAGTTCTTAGGTGCCGCTTCCATAGCAGGGAAGTAGTACGTGTAAAAGTCGCTGAGTGCCTCGACGACGCCGCTGGTGCCGTAGTAGGCCCAGTAGGTGCCGGGTTCGAGTCTCTCCAGCCAGCCGGCCAGAGCTCCCGAATACGAACCTCCGGTGAAGACCCAAGGTGCCTTGGCCGGGTGGCTTTTGCCACTCTTGTCGAAGGGCGGGTCGAAGTTCTTGGCGAAGAACGTCAGATCCTTGAGAGAGTTGTCCAGTGTCAGATACTGCAGATTCTTGACTGTGAGCTCCTTGAAGGGGCTGCTTCCACCCCAGTAGCGATGCTCCAGGACAATGACAGCGGCGCCCATCTTCTTGGCCATAAGACCCGTCAGCCGCTTTTCTGTCAGGTAAGTTTGGTTGAATCCCTAGTGGAAATGTTAGCCAAGGGTGCTGTTGGAAATTATGCGACCCAGCAGGAATAGTGGCGAAGGATCATGCAACATGATGCACTTACGTCGGCGGACTGTTCGCCTGGGGTGGTCAGGATAATAGGCGAGCCCGGGCCCTTCCAGAACTGAGTTCCATACCAGAATCTTCAACGAGTACTGTCAGTTTCTATCCATCGTATGAGCAAGGAGCACACGATACGAACCTCTGCGCAAAGGTGCCCTTGCTGGGGTCTGAGTGATCCACCTGCTGATCGAAAGTTCCCCAGCCGTTGGTCCCGTTGGTGCCGAGCGGGTTGGTATCCTGTAGAAGGCTGATCTCGATAGGCCCAACTTGCATGCCACTGGTGTGGCGGAGGGCAAGCACGGGCGCCAGAGGGGCTAGCAGCAACGCTGCCGAGACCGAGAAGGAGAGTCTCATCGTGCCTGGGGTCGAAGAGCAAGGCGGACGAGAAGAGCGGTCTACAGAAGAGGCCTGGGAGAGAAAGAGGAAAGGAAAAGGGAACGAGAACGAGAAGGCACGACGATAAGAAAGAGCTGAGCAATATATACTATCTAATGCATACTGCATGCAGAGTACATAATAACCAGACTGCCACTTACCCGTTGTATCTTCCCCCGCCCCGATCTGGTCTTGGCCGAGTGAGGCAACTGGCAGAGGGTTGAATCAATGACCGTGGATCTAGGCAAAGAACCGAGATGAGGAAGACCCGCCTAAAGCGATCGTCGCCAATCGGGTCGTTAGTTGCGGCGGCTTGCTAGAACGCACCTTCCTTTTCGGGCAGTATCGTTCTTGCTACTTGCTGTACTTCAATCGCCTTCTTCCACACTTGAATGTTTTCCTTCCTTGCATAAGTGCGGCCGTTCCGATGCTGTGGCACGCCATACATCAACTTTCAATGTCGCATGGTAACACCAAACCCTAACACCTATCAGCAATCATGTGTGAACCATATCGACCATAACAGCAGCGTGTTCATCGCATTTCCAGGGCTGAAGAAGCCGGGGAGGCAGATTGCTCGCTCGGGTGCCTGGTCTGGTCTGCCATGTTGCACCGGGGATGGGTCGGTCGTACTATCGCAATGTCGAGATAAGGGTCACCCTTGCGGCCTTTTGCAGAGACAACACACCCACATATATATGGGCTGTCTTGAAGACTTCCTTGACTTCATCACTATTGCTTTTCAAGTCATGTCGCGGCATATACAGGATGTAGTCGAGTTGCGCCGCAGTATATCTGGCCAGACAAGGGCGTTGCTTGCTAAGGACATAACATACTTGCGATTTGAGTACGCGTTTAGGTTACGCACCAAAATGTTTCTAGTGTGTGCCCCGGTGAAGCCAACGTCGCCAAAGGCTCTGAGGCTCTGCGCTGGTGAAGCACTAAGCACCCAAGGTTCAAGCGCCAACAAATCCGAAGCACATGGCACGACTTGCCAGCACTTTGTCGTGGCCCGACAACAAAAGTCGAGAACACGAACACTGCACTATCTAACATCTTTTGTTCTGGCGCAATCAGCTGTCATATTGCGTGCCATTTGAACATCAGAGTCAAATTGAACCCTGCAGCCCGTCTAATTGGAGGTTAATTGATTATTCCTTCGAACTCTCTTTGATGGCATACGGCACCAGCCGTATGCGTGCATATATATGAATTATTCGGATTGCGACGTCGAGAGTTTACACCTGCTGCTGCTCATACCGTATCGCGGAATGTTCATTCCACACACCTGGTCAATGAATCGGCAAGGCATTATCTGGGGAAGTCGCCGAAATTAGCGCTCAAAGGTTATTTATTCCAGGCAGGGGCTTCCCTGTAGGTGGGACCCTTGGTGCTGATAAATGGCCTATCTCCAATTCTGCGTCCTCCAATCGTACTGCACCCTCGTGCTCCTTGCAGCCTGAAAGAATCACTCGTCCGGCTGGGTTAGGGCCTCGGTCGTGTAAGCCACGGGCCCGTCGGCGAACTCCAGCGACGAAGGTTTCGACGTATTCTGAATATGGCCGGCGACAGCTTGATGCGTGTATCACTCACTAGCTGCACCGAACTTGCGTCTGCCAGTTGTTGCATGCCTAAAGTATTGGGGTCTGCTGCTACGGGGAACTCCTACACCCTTGTACTCGGGTCGCATCCTCAAGTCCCAATCGGGATGAATACATGGCTGAGTCTAACATTTATGACTCCTCCTCTTCCGTCAAACTCTACTACCAGTACGTCGTACAGTCGAGATATTGCCATAATAAGATTCCAGTCGGCTTGTGGCCTGGGGGCTGCTAGGCAGCATTAGCTGCCTCGAGGGGCTGTACCACCAGACCCTCGGCCAGGTGAGTCATTTGCCTGGCATACCTGAGCAGTTGGCTGGAGATCGTCCAATCATATTCATCGACTCATACTCTCTTACACCAACACAGAATGGCATCATCCACCATCATGCTGATGACTCCGCGTGTCTATGAAGCAAGGGCCCAGCCCAACTTTCAGCTGAGGTATTGATCATGAGAACCTGTAGATATAAGACCTTTTATTCCATCCAGATCCCTTGAAACCTTTCACAGGATCTTCTCTCCACACCGAAGCATATGCATGATCGATAATTCGCTCCTGTTTTATAACGGCTGAATCTTAGAGCCAACCAGCACACTACCATAGCTTCAAACACCGATACAATCAATATCTATTATTCGTTGACAAAGTCCACAGACCCAAGTATTAACCTGCCCCTTATGCCTGGCATCACCAAACCCCTGACCAAGCCGCAAGTCAAACGACTGGCCCACACCCTCAGTCCCGCCGCCGTGAAGAGCATGAAAATCGACCTGAGCCTGTTAGGTGCCGCCGAAAACGAGGAGTGCTGCACCTATCCTAAGCGCGCGATGTCTCGGCTTAGCAACCAGATGAACCGGACCACCCGGCAGCGGAAACCCACAACGACCCGCGGCACCCAGTGGTATCCGTACGAGCAAAGCTACCGCATTGATGGCGGCGACGACGATGGCATCGCGCTTGCGCGCAGTGACGTCCCCCTGCCCGGGGACGGTGGCCGCACGACGAAACCTCGACTGGAGCGCCAGGGAGCCTTCCGCGGTCCTTCTGTAGGGGGCTTCGTGTCATCAGATGACGTGGTGGAGAGCGACGCCGACCTGTACCGACTCGGTCTATTGTACGATGACGACGAGGGAAACCAAGGCTCTGGGTTCAGTCTGGACGCCATTGTTCATGAAGAGCCCCTCTATGTCGTCCGCCTGTCCCGGCGGAAGCAGAAAAGGGGCAGCCGCAACATGCGCAGCCCGGGGACCCCTTTGCACATCATCTATGAATCGCTGGAAGACTCGCTTTACTCGATGGGCCCGCTTTCGCACGTGGACTACTTATCCGGCGAAGAAGATGGAGAGGACTGGTCATTTATCCCTCTTACAGTCCCCAATGGCCGCCCGGCCATCACGGGAGATACAGTCTCCGTTGACAATTTCACTACGGCCTCGGAGGCCTGGGTAGTTTTGGATGGAGCTTGAAAGTATTTGGCTTCTATGTATAATAAATGTGTACTATAACGATTATATATTGCAAGCCCAGATCTACTGGTTGATGTCGGGCATGTCGCTCTTGGCCAGCTTGACAGTTGTGATCGCTGTCGCGGGCACCCTGTCCCAGGCATGCCTTGTTCAACCCAATTCAAATCCAATGCAAAGCCTTTGTACGATTAGACGTATCGCCAGTTCTTCCGGTCTCTACTTAGATATTCACCTTGTGAGCATAAGTAATTGTAATTTCAATATCTGAGTTAATCTTAACCTCTTTTAAAGAGCTTATTTTCATACATTAGAGTTTACAAGGCCTTGTAATGCCTGTTTTCCCAGTATTGTTGGTGATCACTCCAAGCTATGCGTTCTCACGATAATCATTAAGGCGATGCCGCAGGCTAGAGTCCATACATCGTTATTTATCTTGTACGCGCCCCGCCAGCAGGCCGATTCCACGGAATCACCGGCGTCTGACGGTACTAGGCCACCGATCGTTACTGATCAACGAATTTGATTATGTATATATTATAAACAGTATGAGGTCTTTGCAGGTTATCTCCTTTATGCACTATATTTTTTTATATGGGCGTTCGGCGGCAATGGCGGATGAGGCCCGGTGAACTACTTTGAGCGTCCTGCCACGCCAATTGGCCAAGTTCGTGATTGTTTTTGACATTCCAAGCGAGTACTGCACCACAAGTTTCCTCTTTCCCAATTCTCAGCAACAAGTTCCCATTTAATGTGAATATTATAATGCCCGATATATGCACAACGCTATACGAGGTGCTATTCGAGGACCAATCTTATGGCTTTCCCAATCCTCTACCGACTCCGAATGATCTTGATAGGTCTGAAGTCTTGCTTAATGACTTCGAATCCACCAGCGTCCGCCTCGCAAAGGTTCACGACAAATTTGTCATAAAGTATGGCGTCTATATCGACCCTATCGAGGCTCATAACATACTATACATGACAACGTCTACGCTATCTACCAATGCCCAAAGGGGCAAAGGGTCATTACATATATCCTTATGCAATATATACCAGGCGAGACGCTTATGAGTCTATAGGGCAGGCAGCCTAGACCAGGCTCGCAAGACCGCTATCGCCAGGACCCTTCGGACCTACTTCGACCAATTCCGGTAACTACCGCACCCGGGTTATTTCGGCAATATCACGGGCGGACCGCCATTAGATAACATGTTCTCGGCTACCGTGGGCGCTAGCGAAGTCGTTAAGACATCGTTCAAAACCGAGGATGGCTTCATCGACGCTATCCTCCGGATATACTCCTTCGAAACCGGCAAGCGGACGGCCTATAAGCTCCGGTATTACCAACACGCCCTCTCTACTCACCTTCGCGGCAGCGGCACCCCCGTCTTCACCCACAACGACTTCCAGCGGAAGAACATCCTGGTGCAGCCCGACGGGACGCCGGTAATTATCGATTAGGAGTTCTCGTCGTAGTATCCGATATACTGGGAGTATGCGACGGCTACATTCGCCAACGGTAGCTAGTATAACAATTGGCACGACTATATGCGTATCGCCTTAGACGAATACCCAAACTAGTCCCTTTGGTTATCAAGCATGAAGCACGAGATATAGGGTTGAAATGACGGGCAATGTCGATGGTGTAGGTAGGCCGCTGGTCACATCAGCTTCATGGCACTGGAATTGGCCCAACTGGCTCGAAAAATAGAACATTTCCATGTTTTGGAAGTTGAAGGAATGTGGAAGTTAATGCGAACCTCTTACACGCCGGTTTGATAAGAAACCGGAGCAAAAAGACAAAATATACAACACCGAGGATTCCCAGGTCGTCACCGATCCTAGTACTAATTCGGCTCTCTAAGCTCTTGTCTGGGGGGAGAGCGGATGCCGACCTTGTGTAATAAAGTGTTCCAGATAGGGAAGACCCTGCACCACTGCACGGACTAAACAAACAACCAGCCGAATTAAAGCGAAACGAACCAGAACGGTGCTTAGCACCGTATCGTGCCATTTTCGGTTCCCAGATTCTCCCACATCGCTTGACTGATAGTCACCTTTGGCGTCCTAGGATTTTCTATTTCCAGAACACAATTCCTATTGGATGATAACTCTAATTTATTATTCTTGACTAGCTACGTTAACCGAACATTAAGACGCAATACTCCGCGCTGCCACGGTCACTTAACTGCTTTCGCACACCCTCGTTCCCTTCAACGCTCATCTACAATGAGTGCATCACTTCAGCAATGGCAAGTCCAGCACCACCCGCAATTCATATGGTCGTTTTCAGAGACGCATTTTGCTCGCCTTACGCACCACCGCTGAAGGCTACCTTTTCGGTAAACCTACCGGCTTGCGAGATCGCCAAGTCTCACCGTGGCCTCGTCGTTGCGCTGGCAAGGCTCCCGGGCGAAGAGACTGGATCTGGTACTGGTGGCCTCTGCTGGCGTCGCCCTAGGCCAGCGGCCCTTGTATGTCGCAGTGGATGGTTCATTTGCGGCTGCTCACCGTCATAATGCGATTGGTTTATCTTGGTGTTGGGAATCTCGGAAGTTCACTGGCAGGACCGTACGAGGAACAGTCAGGGACTGAACCCGGCCTTCTCCGCCCTGTCGTGTTTTTCCATTTCGCTCCCAACCAATGGCCCTGTTTTGCACCACACCCAATATACAGGATTCAGCATACAGCCTGCAGCCATGGCGTTCTTACTCATCCGTATTGGACAAATGGTAATTGCCTGCCGACTGGTGAGGCATGGCTGCCTTTCTGGCTGAAACAAGTCCATCGGGGCTGAAATAACCCACGCTGTCGCTGCCATTCCCCTTCTTTAATGCGAGGCATGACGCCAGTAATGTCATGGTTAATGATTTGACCGAAAACGTTATCCGGAATTTCCGCAAGCAGCGTCATTGATCACATAAATCCTCTTAAGCGAGAGCCTACTGCTATTGATAATCTTGCCGACGTACAAATCGGAGTAACTGCTGATGGCTGGACGGCACGCGGAGATGGCCACAGACCGACAGATCGTCGGAGATCAGCCAGACGGAGATGCAAAGAAACAACAATTGGCTAACGAAGCCTACACAGTCGGCTGGATCTGTGCGATTTCTACCGAGTACGTCGCTGCCTGCGTCTTCCTCGACGATGAACACGAGAGCCCCGAGCATAGCGCGCAGCATGATAACAATAGCTACACGCTTGGAAGGATGGGAAAACATAACGTCGTCATTGCTGTCTTGCCCGAGGGCGAGTATGGCACGGCGTCGGCTGCGACTGTCGCGCGCGATATGCTGCACAGCTTTCCTAATGTGCGCATTGGTCTGATGGTCGGGATTGGCGGCGGCGCACCAAGTGCGAAGAACGATATCCGACTCGGCGATATCGTCGTCAGTGCTCCTCGGGACGGTCGGGGGGGTGTATTCCAGTACGATTTTGGCAAGACGATTCAGGACCAGACGTTCCACGAGACAGGATTTCTAGCGCAGCCACCTACCGTACTGCGCACAGCCGTCAGTGGAGTAAAGGCACACTACGAGCGACGTGGACACCAGATTAAGGAGGTGGTCGATACTGCCCTAGAGATGTGGCCGAAACTCCGAAAGCGATACCGTCAGCCCGATGCGAGCACCGACCGTCTGTATCGCACTGATATTACCCATCCCGTTAACAACGACGCAGGCTGTACGACATCGTGCAGTGCCGATACTTCTGCATTAGTCTTGCGACGGGCGCGGGACGTGGACGAGGATAACCCCGCGGTACACTACGGCTTGATCGCCTCTGCTAATCAGCTGATGAAGAATGCTGTGGTGCGTGACAAGCTCGCGCGCGAGAAGGACGTCCTGTGCTTCGAGATGGAGGCGGCTGGGCTGATGAATCACTTCCCGTGCTTGGTCATTCGCGGTATTTGCGACTACTCTGATACGCATAAGAATAAGGAATGGCAGGGTTATGCGGCGATGACGGCGGCGGCGTATGCGAAGGACATCCTTAAGCGGATTGCACCAAACAAGGTCGAGGCCGAAAGGAAGTTAAGCGAGCTTCTTCTAGATGGTTAGTTACTTTTAAATTTGATATACTTTTACGAAAGGGGCCTCGGGATACAATCAGACAAAAGTACACTCTTTCATACTTAGTCTCCACATGGCTCGATGAGTCTAATATTTGAACAGTATCGACCACGGTATCTGCGATACAAGAGCATGTCGCTTATAACAAATCCGTTCTGGATCGAAAAGAAGACCGGGATGTTCTTGACTGGCTTACCCCTCTCAATTATGGGCCGCAACATTCTGACTACCTCAGAAGGCGCCAGCCCGGGACGGGACAGTGGCTGCTGGATTCCGAGGAGTACCAGAGATGGCGTGAAACTCGGCAGCAGACCTTGTTCTGTCCAGGTATGCCCGGAGCAGGCAAGACGATTCTCACCTCGAGCGTGATCGACGATCTTGAGCACAGCTTCTGGGACGATAGTACATCGGCTATTGCCTATATATACTGTAACTTTAAGCGCAAAGACGAGCAGAGGATCGAAGACCTGGTTGCAAGTCTCTTAAAACAGCTTGCTCAAGTCCGACCCTCTCTACCGGTCGCTATCCAGCAGCTCTACGATCGACATATCCCTAAGCGAACGAGGCCAACGCTGGAAGAACTATCTCAGGCACTCCACTCTATCGTATCCGAGTACTCGAGAGTATTTATTGTGGTCGACGCCCTAGATGAGTGCCAAACGTCGGACGATTGCCGGGCCCGTTTCCTCTCTACGCTGTTCAATCTGCAGGCACGAAGCAAGGTCTGTCTCTTTGCGACGTCGAGGGTGATTCCTGATATTAGCGAGATGTTTAAAGGCAGCCCGCATCTCGAAGTACGTGCTAGTGACTTCGATATCCGCAGATACCTGGAGGGGAATATTGCCGAGCTTGGGGCCGTTATAACCGAGAAAAACGACTTGAGGGACGCGGTTATTAATACTATTACGGATGCTGTCCATGGAATGTAAGTGGTGAGGCGTATAATGGCGAACCCGCTGACTCTAATAGGTTTCTATTGGCCCAGCTCTATCTGGAGTCGCTCCAAGGAAAAGACACGCCAAAGGCTATCCGGAAAGCGTTGAGCGGCATGGCCCCAGGAGCCCAGGGAGACTCTGCGTACAGCGCTGCATATACGAACGCCATGGAACGCATTGAAGGTCAGCAAGCAGATCGGGCACGACGTGCTACGCAAGTCTTAGCATGGATTACCTGCGCGAAGCGACAGCTACATAAAGTTGAGCTGCAACATGCGCTAGGTGTCGAGCGTGATGAGTTAGCGCTTGATCCAGAGAACTGTCCCCGAATCGAGCATCTGGTCTCTGTGTGTGCTGGACTGGTGACAGTGGACGAACAGAGCGGAATTATCCGGCTGGTGCATTACACGGCCCAAGAATACTTTGAGTCAGAAAAGGCGCGGTGGTTTCCAGATATCGAGCTAGAAATGACAACGGTTTGTACGACATACCTGTCATTTAATAGCTTCGCCAGTGGCCACTGCGAGACAGATGAAGAATTCGAGAAGCGGCTCGCAGAGCATCGCCTATATGATTACGCCGCTCGGAACTGGGGGCTCCATGCCTGTGCCGCCAACGCAGACGATAAAGTGCTCTCATTTTTATTAAGGCAAGGGCAAGTCGAAGCAGCAAGTCAAGCATTACTAGCGAGTAAAATAAGCTATAAGTTTGCAAGATACAGTCAACAAGCGCTACGGAGAACGGGGTTACACCTAGCAGCATATTTTGGTCTAATACGGGCGGTGGATACGATTGGAAATAACTATAGCGTTAGTGTAAGGGACAGTAGCGGAGAAACGTCTCTGCACCTAGCCACTGCTGAAGGTCATCTCGAGGTGGCCAAGCTGCTGCTCGAAAAGGGTGCGGACGTTAACGCGCAAGGCGGAGAGTTCGGCAATGTTCTCCAGGTTGCTTCATCCAGAGGGTATAAGGAGATCGTTCAGACGCTGCTGGAGAAGGGCGCGGACGTTAACGCGCAAGGCGGACTGTACGGCAATGCTCTCCAGGCTGCTTCATCCAGAGGGTATACGGAGATCGTTCAGACGCTGCTGGAGAAGGGCGCGGACGTCAACGTGCAAGGCGGACGGTACGGTAATGCTCTCCAGGCTGCTTCATTTAGAGGGCACAAGGAGATCGTTCAGACGCTGCTGGAGAAGGGGGCCGACTGGACAGTGCCTAATAGCAGTGGATGGACGCCTCTCATTTCTGCTTCTAGAAATGGCCATCTCGAAGTGGTGAAAGTGCTACTCGATAAGGGTGCCGAATGTTGTACGAAAAACAAATTAATGCGCTCGCCCCTTTTCTATGCGGTACAGGGAGGTCTTGAAGCTTTCAATCTCCTTTGCAATAAAACGATCCAGATCAATGATAGAGACTATTACGGTTCCACATTGCTATCAGTAGCTGTCCGCTACGGCCATCAAGAGCTGGTGGATCAACTACTCGCTATACCAGATATCGACTGTACCTCGAAGGACAGCTTTGGCCGAAGCGCGCTCTGGTGGGCTCGAAGGCAAGGCTATATTAGTATTGAGGAGCGGCTGCTTAAGTATGCTAAAACCCAAGGCTTCGATATTGGTATCTTGGAGGTGGAAACAGGCGAACCTGCGGAATTTAGTATTAAGGGCCGGTATTGTGATGTGTGTTTAATCAGTATACGGGGGGCTTGTTACTATTGTACAGATTGTAACGGTGGCGACTTAGATATTTGCTTGGAGTGCCGGGAGCTTGGGGCTTATTGTCTGGTTGAGACTCATACCTTGTTATCCCGTGAGGGAGGATATTGATTGTTAGTTGCTTGTAAGTCAAGGTGTAATTCAAATATTTACCAAGTATAAGCTGATATATCCGGATACTTCTGATTATCCTATATCCTGTATAGCTGCTGGAGGTTCAGAATTTGTGTGCGACTTTTATTAGTTTCAAAACCTCCAGTAGCTACCTAAGCCTTTAGAATGGGTTATATGTACCTGACGCCTGCCCGATCCTGGATTATAGCTTAAGGACCTATATCTTCGTCGAAATATTTACTTGTAGCGGGCTCGACCTAGCGGTTCGCGCTAATCCAAACCTAATCTCGTTGACACCTGGGCTAGTGAGGCTAGGAGATAGTAGGCGGGAGTCTTATCTTGTCGCGTCTCGGTTGGATGGTCTCGAGGAAACTTGCGTACCGATGTATAGGTCGTGATACGCTGCCTCCCCCTTTTTTATGGCTTTATAGCTTTTGGCCGTTAACCGAGGCGGGCTATGAATGTGGAATTGCTACACGCATACCTGGCTAGGCCGAATCTTAGTGAGCTGTGAAAAGAAATAGTAAATTAAAGGAATAAAGGAACGGCCGTCTCTCGACGCCTGGAAGGGAAAACGGTGCGGGGTAGAGGGTGCAGCCCCTTAGCACCGTCCAAGTTCCGTTCTCCCAGTAGTAAGAGACCTCTCTGCTGCTTATATATGGGAGAGCGGACGGGATCCTTAGTATTCAGCAGGATATGGTCGTATGTATCAAAATCATGGCTATTTGGAATCTATATAGGTACAATTATAGCAATACATCTCGCCGACCTGTTCCTTTGGGAGCTAATCGGGGTTAGAATGTTGATGGCTTCTCCTATCTATTCCACCTGAAGGAACCATTTAATCAGTTTCAGATTGCATTCAGCCCTATGGCCAGGTGCCCAGAATGGAAGGATCTATAAAGAGCTGGTTTGGAGCTAGAGATAATTTGTTCACGCTAAGGGGGAAAAAGCCTGGAGATGGCTGAGTAGATAGCCTACAAACGTACTCCTTTTCATATTTTCCCAATGACCTGCCCGATCCGACTTTTGACTCCGTGCTGGAAATGGAGCTGCGACTCGTACTCGCTCAAACCCTGAGTGGATTTGTCGAACTCTAGGCAAATCTCAATGGCTTGGGCTAACACGTCCCCAACACGGTGGCCGACCTCTGCCCGTAACGTTTTCTTGACCTTGTGGAACACCTGTGAGGCTGTGATGATCTGCCCGCTCTCGATCTTGATGATACTCCTAATATCTTTCCATAGCGCGATCTCAAGCATTACTATACCCAGCGCGTAGATATCGTGGGCTTTGGTGTACTTTACCAGAGGCCGATCCCAGCGGTCTGGGTGCCGGTACATGTTGTTCTGCTCCGTGTAATCGGCATTGAGATTGGTTCCCTGATCATCGGCCCGAGCGTACTCAAACCCGAATAAATACGGTTGCGCGAGATCAAAGGGGCCGATCCTAGCAGCGATGCCTAGTTCCCCCTGCTTCTTCGCATTCTTTGCAGCATCTTCTTCTATGTGAGGGTTCCCACTGTCCTCTTCATCAGTGTTCCTATGGAAGACAATGTTGGTGCTTCGGATGCCTTTGTGTACCCATCCAACGCGATGGAAATAGTCGATGGCGTCGCAAAGCGCATAGAGGAGGCAAAAGCGGTGCCCGAGCGGTACAACCTTCTGCTCCTTGTACAGGCTCCGCAGGGACACGAGTTTGCTTTTCGGGGCGAATGACGGGACTGCGTCGAAAACAAGACCGAATTCGCGGCTAACCGTATCTTGAAAGAACCCTCGGAATGGGAGTATATGGAAGTTCTGCAGTGAAACTGCAGAAAGTAGTCCTGATATATGCCTTACTTGTTTGATGGTCGTGGAGTAAGGTGTGCCATTGTTCGGGTTGGCCGCGTAGGAGAAAGTCTCGAATATCACGTAACCACCTTCGATTTGGCCCAGTTTGCGGACGGAGTCGCCGCTGTCGATGACCTTGAGGATCCGGGCCCGACTAATCTCGACACCAACACGCTCAGACCCATGGGTCACGGCTTCTCGGAGTCCTATAGACTCTAGGGCTCTTGTGTTACCCACAAAGGGGTCCGATATTGCCACCTGTTGATCGACGGCACTGAGATCTTGTAGTATGGGCGTCTCGATGCTCTCACACAAGGCAGTGACCGACTTTTGTATGTCTTTGACCGATTGCTGGGCTGTCATGTTCGGTTGATGTGCCTGTGTCTCTAATGCGCCTTGGTATGCATGATCCATAGTAGTATGCAGGCCTCGAAGTGCTTGTGTGACTTCAGTTTGGGCGGCCTTGCTCAGCTTTCCAAGGAAAGAACCCGGGGCGAAAACATGACTGTCCTCCATGCCTTGCAAGCGTCGTGCGCGAAGGATGAGTGCCTCGATATCCACACCAATGACCTGCTGGGGCGCCCCAACCTTGAGCCATTCGGCAATCTTTTGGCCGGGGACATCGTCGGATAAGGATGCCAAGAATACGATGTAGCTCGAGGGTTTCTTGCCGAACCCAGCGGGGAGCTGCTCTGCTGAACGTTGCAGCAGAATCTTAGCAGGGCTCTTTTGCACGAAATCATGAAACACTGGAGTCTCTGCAATGATGAGATTATTAGTTTACTACTCAGTAAATCATGATACCCGCTTCGTTAAAACTCACCGCCGAACTTCGAGTTCTCCCTTATTTTGGAAGCTAGATGGTCCGCATAGATACCTCTTTCCGCACAAGGCTTCAATTCATGGATAAGGATTCGCGTGAAAGACTCATTGCTGGGTGCCACTGTCTTGCTGTTCTTGCCACAGGCCGCAATCATTTCAAATTTGCCGGTATCTTTGGTGCCTTTCGCAATCAAGCTGGCATTACAGCAATCCAATAGGAGGAGCACGTCGCCCTCGACTAAGAAAAGGAGCTGCTGGATTACATGCCAAGATAGGGTTGGTCCTCCGTTTGCTTTTCTGTGGAAATATCAGCTGTCATGCTCTGGACGATTACGGATTTGTCTCTCGCTCCAGGAACTTACGCTGCCCATCGGGCATGGCCATGGTCGTCCTTGTGGCAATGGCCAGCATAGTAGACAATGAGTAAGGTACCCTGCGTTGCCTGTTTTCCCACGGCTCTGATCTTGTCTATCAACGCATCTACTGCTCTCTCCTCCGTTGGTATTCTGTATGGCTCGACTTCGTAGTGAAAATGAGTCTCGAACAACTTGTATAAAGCGGCGACCTCCTTCTCAGGGTTGAGATCATTCTCGCTCCAAGTAAGTAACAGTGCTTGCACGCGGGGATAGGCGCCTTTCGACTCGAATATGTTGCTAGTATTTTTCTTAAAGGATTCGATAAGTGCGGACTCTGTATCACTTTCCATAGTCGCTGCTGCTATGCGCAAGCTTGTTGTTGTTCAATTGTCAACAGCACAGCATGGCTCAGGTCACTTTCTAATGATCACTCTCTGGGCCTATATCAGGCATCACCAAGGCGTCAAGCCCATGGATTTGGGGCCAATAAAACTAATGCTGTGTAATGCAAAGCACTTTGTAAGCATGCAACACAAGGCACTGCCAAGGAATAAACCCCTCATTCCCTTTCGACGCATCGAATATATGCTCGGGGGAATGATAACCAGATAAACAGATAGAAATACAACAGAGAGCGGCTCGAAGTGAAAGTTCTGCGATACTTATAACTCTTGAATTACAACACCCGACTAACACACAATCGACAAAAAATGACGTCCGAAGACCAAGACAATGGCCGAACAAAGCCGGCATACTCTGACGAGGAGGATGAGCTAGAATCAGAAGTCAGAACAATACTGCCTTCCTACCGGAGCTGACCTGTTTTGTGGCTGACGTGTAGCATGCTTCATAGGACAGCGGAGCCTTCTCCGACAACGTGGAGGGCAAGTTCCGCAGTCGGGTCAATCCATATGGCATAAAAGCTAATGTTCCTGACCCCTGTCGAGAAAAGAATCGCCTAAAGGACTGGCCATACTGATTTGATTTTTCTCTCTCAAAAGTATCCGGTTGCACCGCTCTACGGCGTTGGCGAGGTCGTTTACCTGTCTGTTCCGGGCCAGGCCCAGCCCGCAGGGCCGTACGCAGTGGTCTCGTCCAGCGCAGATAGGATGTACACCATCAAGCGGCAGGACAATGGCCAAATGCATGGAGTGGCTGTTGCCGAGTCTCGGCTTCTTGTCCGCCAATGATGATATGCTAGGCCCCCATTCTTACATGCGTCCCGGGGGGGCATTGCCACTTCAGGGCTCACTGGCAGCAGGCAGATTGGGGTGGGGCACAGTCAAGTCATGGGAATAGGTATCAGGAATGGTATTTACAGAGATCAACTCACATTGCTATGAATGAATAAGTATTTCTTTATCATTGAATATGTTAAAAGTGCGTCCATCAGGATGTCAACTAGGCTTCAGTTTGCGCCAAAGGTCAGACGTAAGTATATGGATCTGCCGGTCCGGGTAGTGCCTATAAATAAGTACAGATACTGATCTACAATAGCACAAACCCCTGGTGTTAATCTCAATCACCCAGGATTCAAGCGACGGCCGCGTAAAAGTTAGTGAATTTCATACCTTCTTTATACCAAATTTCAGGTGAGGTGTTGTTCAAGAACTAATAAATGACCCCACTCGCTATGCAGTTGAGAGCTTCAGGCGAGGATACCCCAGACTGTCAGCCTTCGTTGACAGCGATCGGAACTTTGCCACGTTTCGATGTTTCGGCCGCCTTCATGCCCGCCTCCTGCTACGGATGCAAGATGAGATCACCGAGATGGAGAATGCTCTTGAGCAGCTGGAAAACGAGGAACCAACCGAGTTTTTGCTGACATCTAGGAGGCATGATACCTGTCGCGAGAGGAGCGCCTTGTATGAGAGAGCGGAACGGAGGTTGAAGCAATATAGTAAGTCCGTGACCCGCGGGTTTTCTCGATCCCTAATTGCGCATCGCCCAAATGTAGTGGTTATGGTTAACGATAATGCAGATAGTCTTCTCGCTAGCTATTATACCCATGTGGAGAGACCGAAACCAAGACAAGCGCATATAAGGAGCTTCTGCGACTATATGGACGGCAGCAAGCCGCTCATCGAGGACGAATCAACGTTCCTGGACGACTGGGACGACCTCAGGGCCCCAAGGCCACCGGCTGATACCAGTGAGCTTGATAGCTGGGTCGAGAATGTGGCGGTCTTTCTTCGGAAACATGGACTTAGAAACGTAAGTGGCGGAGCCACGGGGTTGCCCGAATATAGAAGAAACTGACACGACCATATCATAACTCCGTCTAGGCCTTTTCTTACGCAGTGAGTTTTCCATTGTTCATCTATCCCATAAATGGAAGACGGGGGCAGAAATGACTGATACGCGTTCCTAGGCGGATAATTCCAAATCAGACGATGAGCATATCCTCTTTTTCGATCAAGCTAGGGTACGCGCCACCTCTCGCGCTTTGAACTTTATAATCGCTGTTACCTTTCTTACGGTACCTATCGTGGTTCTCTACAATATCAGGAACATGTGGGGTCGTCTCTGGGCCATAGCCATCTTCACAGCTGTCTTCTCCTACACTCTGAGCTGGCTGACAGAATCGCGGAATTATGAGATCTTGACGGCGACGGCGGCTTTCTGTGCGGTCATGGTTGTATTTGTCGGGAGCTTGGATGGCGTTGATAGCAATTAGCTGACAACTAAGAGATCCAACTCTACTGAGATATCCCACTACGACTACGCGCCTCTAACAAATGTCTGATCTGATCTAACCGCCTTACAAATTCTTCCACAGCGAGAATGCCTTTCTTCTTAACCGCATTGTGATTTTGCCCTAGTTCGTTCCGGCTGTTGAAATTCTTGATGGTTCTTCGGACGAGTTCGAGAGGGGTCAGCCCACGCATCGCGGAATGTGCATGTAGTAGATGCGGCGAGGAATCCGCGCCCGAATCGAGCAACGCTTCAACGCCTTGGTAGTCTCCAAAATACGCTGCGATATGCAATGGCGTCCAGCCCGACTCATCAGCTGCATTCAGAACCTCGGGTACTCCGAGCTGGGAGGGAAATTGCTCCAGAAGGTCCTTTGCAATTGATCCCCTTTGACTTGCGTTGGTGACTGCGCAGTGCATAATATTTGAAGATGTTGCATCTCCTTTAAACCAGATGGGTACCCCACAGCGCAGCAGAGCCGCGGCGACACGCAGATGTCTTGTACGTACAGAAACTTCCAGAGCAGTCTCAGCCCTTTTGTTTGTGAAAGTTAGATCCGCGCCGTGAAGACGGAGCGTGTCGATAATGTCCTCTGACCCAAAATGCGCAGCATACATCAGAGGTGTCAGACCTGAGCCAGACTTCCCATCAACGTCCACTCTGCCTGTACCCAGGAGCACGCTAGCCATGGCAACAGCATCGTGAACGGCACAATAATGCAGCGCATTCAGCCCTCCTGGATTAAGAGCGTTCAGATCATCAACGAGGGGCAACAGCAACCTCGTATGGGCGCTCGATGCTGGGCGTGCGGCAGAGACAGCGGCGCTTCGGATGATCATGTTCCCGAGTTGTGTATTAAAGTCCGCACTGGGCCGGGCACCAGCCTCCAGTAAACCCTCAACGATATAAGGTTCGGTGTCAGGATTGCGAGTTGCAAGCGTAAGGGGTGTCTCTCCTTCGGCGTCGACAGCATTGATATCGAGGCCCTCAGCCCGAAGAAGCTTTATCGTCTTACGGAGAGCAGACCGGGCGTGCTCTCCATGAACAAGCGGCCGCGCGAAGGGCATGGCGTCGGCTCCTATCACGTGGAAGACTGAGTACCAGTACTCGTACTTGTACTCATGGTCACCTCCCAGAGTCTTACTTCCCGCCTCCAATAAAATCTTGGCAATATCGGCGAAGTGATACTGCACAGCAAGGTCTAGGGGGGTAATGTTCGGCTGGTACTGCCTCAGATTTGGCTCACTAGTCGGGACTGGCCGCTTTTTGAATTCGACGTTGACGTCGGCTCCATGTGCGATTAATATCGATACCAGTTCAATATTACCGGCATGTACAGCCCAATGCAGAGGCGTTCCGAACAACTGCGTGTTGTGCTCGTCACTGTACAAGGGCGAATTGATACTCTGGTTCAGACAACTACGCTTCCCATGGTCCACATCACCACCGCAGTCCAGATTCTCCAAAATATCCTGAGCCTGCGTAGGGTCCAACTTGATAAGCCAGTGGCAGAAATTAGGCTCGTTCGTGTCTTCGACTGGCTCCCAACGAGAGTTCCTGGATATCAACAGCGCTTTATCAGGCTGGCCTTCCCGGCAGGTAGCTGTCAGTGAATCCAATAAGCTTTCCCGCTGTACCCTTTTCATCTTTAGATACTTCTCAGCATGTGGTAAACTTATGTTCAAAAGCCGGGTTGCTATCCAGTTCTCGGACGCAGCGGCCGCTTCCGACCCTATCCGGCGAGGCACATAAGCGCTGTGATATGGAGAACCAGATTCTTCAGCTATGTCGGCTATGCCGCCAAGTTCGGGCTTTGGCGATAGTTCTGCGTGTAAGTAATTCATGACTGGTAGATAAACTTGATTGATGCTTGAATCTTCCTCGCACGCGGAGCGGAGGTGTTCGAGAGAGGCGACATCTTGCTGTTCAACCCCAAAGCCAATGTGATACATGACACTGAGCTGTAAGTGCGAGCGAGCTCGCTGATTCTGGTTCTTCGATTGGGTTTCAATATTCATCTGATGGGCCATTTCCTTCTGTGCAGCCCAGGGTATCGACTCTAGCTGTGCGACCTAATCGAGGAGTTTTCAGTAACGACGCCGATTATCCAGGTCCATAAAAAATGGCATACCTTGAACACATCAAACAAATTCTTCACAAGCACAGAAACTCCGGTAGTATCTGCATATGGTGTGTGTGTGACGGTCTTCGCCAAATCATATGATGAGTCTGTCACTGGACGGATAACAAAATCGCCTGAAGTGGGAAGTATTACGGTATGTACGGTCCTGCGCTGACTCCCCTGTTGGTTTGCGTCAAGAGGCTGCCTGATATGCGTGGTATAACCCGGCTCCTCCTTGACCATCTCCGGGGGAAGGATGATATTCCGAGCTGTCGTATGTCGAGGCCGCTCCTCCCTTGTGCCTCCTGCCAACGTTTTCCGCACTTTTGCTAGGTCTTCGCGCTGCCAGGGATCTCCAAACAAACACATGATCGTCGCCTCTCTAACCGCTGCGAAGAGGGCCGTGCTGGCTGGAATCATCTCTGTCGACTGAAAGTACGATAAGGCTAGATGGCGGACGGCGTCCTGATCAGCGGTAAATATTCTTTCCAAGAACTGTAACGGCGACTCTTTAGGTAGTAGCAGTTCACTGTTGATATAGGATTCTCCGTTATTCACTGTCTCCCAGATAAGGAGGCCAAGAGAGTAAATGTCGGATTTTGCGTATAAGGCTAGACTTGGCGGTTCCCTGGCTAGCGAATTGCCCTTGGGGACAATTCCTTCTGGTGCAAGGTACTTCGGCGTGCCGTCGTACGAGATATCGGACCTCTCTTGAAAGTCGTGACTGAAAAGCGAGCTGCTAAAGTCGGAGAGCTTGGCGACCTGGGATCTTACGACGTCGTCTGGGCCTGGGTCATCATTATCATAGATGAGGACATTCTTCAGTTTGACATCGCCATGAATGACGCCGCAGTCATGCAAAGACTTGAGCGCCGAGGTGACATCTAGTGCCAGCTCTCGTCGCTCGCCTGGCGTGGTTTCACATCTCTTGAGGTACTGGGATAGTGTGCCGTGGTCTGAGTAGTCCAGGACCAGATATGGCTGCAATTCCTCAATCGACCTGTCATCCCATCCACATGCTATGGCTTGAACAATGCAGCCATGTGTCCGTAATGGCGGGTGCATGAGTACTTGGAATTCTTTAAGGAAACTTGCATATCGACGGGAAGGACTTCCAGGGTGCGACGCCGATGTTATAAAGCGTTTCACGGCAACATAATAGGGCTTGTTGTCGCGCTTATGGTACAGCTCCTTAGATACTCGGAAGCTGGTGCCTTGGCCTAGATACGTCTTGTGTGTGAGACGCTCTGGGGATATGTTGGGGAGCTCACCAGAAGCACTAACAACTTCCTGGACACTTATTTCTTCGCCAGCGTTGATTCTCGAAAGAAGCTCATCGGCCGCGCGGGTGCTAGCGAACCTTGAAGAAGTACTGGCAAATGATATGGACATGATGCCAGTGCTTCTATAGTTACAATGATGGACAGAGAAAAAGAACGAGACACGGTCGATGGAATGATACAAGATTATGTAAGGGAACAATCACCAAGAATGTTTCGAGTTTATTGCAATGAGCCGTAGGCAAGAAAGTACACGTGATTAGTTGATTGGAGAGAAGAGAGGGGTTTAGTCAGCCCAGAATGGTGACACTCATACATGCGTATCATTATTTACTTCTCATATATGCCCTTCTCTTAATTACTGTCCTGTATATATCATCACAGCTACTGTCGCAAGCCATAAGTGATGTACAAGAAGCACAGTATGCCAGATTGACGTAGAGGTAATACTTAACTCAACGACTCCCAGCGCAGGCGCGGTTATTTCCCATCATGTCTCTGTGATTTTCTGTGCCACCAATTCGACCTGGATCAACGCCAAGACACTCCCGACAGGCTGCGAGACAGCCGTGATCTCGAGCCGGGGGTCCACCTTCTCCAAAATGGCCTCCCAGTCCTCGATGGCGCGCTCCTGGCTGTTGAAGACCTGCGTCATGGTAAGGTCGCGCGGACCACGCGCTCGACCAACCGGGGCACCGATCCCAGGGCTGGTAGGACGCTGTCCATTATGACAATAGTGCTACCGCTGCTCCGGTTCCAGCTCCGGCTCCTACTCCGCAAGCCAGGGACAATAGCTATCAGAATCCTGACACAGTCCTCCGCGCTCCAGTCGTGCAGGATCAGGCGGAGCAGGTAAAAGTCGGCCCCGACCATTGGGTTAGGCTCGAAGAAGCTGTGCGCCTGGTACCGGATCCGTCTGGTGATACTGGCATCCTGAACGCCCGATAAGATCTTGAGCCCGTCTTCGATGACTTCGGGTAGGTCCTGCACGATAAATTGTAGATCGGGGTAGGCTTGGGCAAGCGCGATGTATGAATGGCCTGTGGAACCTCCGACCTGGTCGTGGAGAAAGAGTCAGAGAACCGATTATGAAACGAGCAGTGCCGTATGGGTTGGGTAAGGTAAGAGAGCAGTATAGGGGTAATTGGCTGAGCTTGCTTACATCAACGACAGTGGCGTTTGGATTGCGTCCCCATTCGAGGCCATCCACGAGGTGTTTGATGTGGGTGCCCGGGTTTGTGGCGAGCGCCCTCATGTAGCCCGCGAACTGCCTCTGGAGCGCCGGGTCCCAGCCCAGCTGGTTGAAGAAGGAGAGGTTGTGGCGGAAGGCAACGTTGTACGCGGTTTGTGTCCTCTTTTCCAAGCTGTCATCGAGGACGAAGGGCTACCGCTCGTGGGCCTCGGTCATGCCGGCCGCCGCGGGGGCCAGGACATCGGTTGCGTACACGGCCCAGGTGCGGTGGTCTTCGCTGGTAGCGAATAAGGCCGACGTGGCCGAGTGCAAGACGTACTGCGTAGTTTGTTCCAGAGATAGCCCGGTCGTCATGGACATTCGGACTATGCTCTTCAACCTGGTTTCTGTGCAGCCGGCCAGACCAGCCAGGTCGGTAGAGGAGATGCCGCCTTTCAATGGTACCAGCCTGAATATATCAAAGTGGCAGAGCCATTACATGCATGCAACATACTGATACTAGAGTTCCGTCAGGTGAGCAAGTCACGTTTATTCCTATAGCACCCCTCCAAAGGGCTTCTGGCGTACGTGGGTCTACATGCTGATCATGTAATCGCTGGGACCTGTGGCAAGTTTCAGGATCTTCAAGCACTGGTCCATGATACGCTCTCTCGCCTTTTGTGCTTCCGGAGGGGCGTTCTGTGGGAGAACAGAGGTGGGACAGCTCCTCTTGAATGAAGGCTGGGGACCTCTGGTGGACCATATATACTCGCTGAGCGCCTCAACATCGGCCGAGAGCTTCCTCGTCAGATCCTCCATCGGGGAAGACTCTGTCACAGCGTGAGGCGACATGCTGACCTGAGAGATGCCGGAAACAGTGAGAGAGAAAAAAAGCAAAAGATCATAGATGCCTTTTTGTAGGGTAGAGAATAGTAATTCACTGTTCGCGTCTTAGGACCATTTTCTACAGTTTGCTCGCCTGTTAGGGCGTGGGTTCAAGGTACATATAAGGGTTACCTTCTTCGTTATCGTGGTACTAGGCACCTGAGCTCCGGTATATCTCGTCTCTCTCCGCGGTCTAGATCGGATTTGATGTCTCGGGCTCATCAGACCATCACACAATATAGGATGACAGGCTGTTGGGTTGGTTCTGGGTCGGTATAGTCGATTTCGTGACATTGGGCAACACAATTGGCTACCGCAGTTATATAAGCCACTGAACGTAGAAGACCCGATTTCGTAATGTGAAACGGAGTCAAAGTCCGCCCCTTATGGCCAATCACAATCATGTGTGCAATCAATAGCTCGAGCTCTAGTGAATAGTGGCGATGCTTCGGAGAGCTGGGGGACTCGGACTCGAACTCGGGATGGCGGCCAGAGCGGTCGGCACCACTGACCGATAGATACGTGCAGTATCAGGAGTTGGCTTTACCGTGATCCTGCCCGCGACCGCCGAAATGACCAGCGCACGCCCCGAACCAACCCGAGAACGTCGGCCGATCGTGGATCTGGACTCCCTGATTTGGCCCAAGATGTTGGATAGAGCTTATGAAAAGCTTGCTCTGGACCTGCTTCGCCGGTTTGCTCTGACGGGACGCAGCAAAACAACCGAGCGGCCGAGGTTCCAGGCCAGTGAAAGATGAACAGAGATGTCAGTTATATCTATGTTGGATACATACCCTTGAAGGAATATGTCCCAGGAAATCGCATCAATACGAACAAGAAAGGGGGGTATCATGATGTAATATTAATCGTCTCTTCATTCTCTTAGTAAACAACTCATGAATCCCTGGCCCCAGGGCAAGCAAGCTCCCTTCAAGCCCCTTGAAGAATATGCGCATATATGGAAACATCATGCGACTAGTTGCTATTCTCCCTGCAATTGTGACAGACGGTATTTATGCCCTTGCCTCAATCAATCAAGGCAACCCTGCAGGGTGAACAGTAATATGATGCGGTTTCTTGCAGAGTTCGAATGGAGATAATCCCATTGGCAGTAATGACGGGCCCTCGATAAGTAATTCTAAGACACAACCACCTGAAGTGTGGACTGCGATCAAAGTGTAACCCTTTCTCATGGCCAAATGTTGAAGGTCACCAATCGAGGGTCGATACGATCATCGCATGCCACCACATAGCAACTCCTATTTTGAACTGGGCCCACCCATGATCCGATTCTCAGGAGTCGATGAGCGTGAGCCAAAATGTCTGTTCTCATCGGACATGTTTGGTGACAAGTCTGGTCTCTGGCCTACAAGATGCCGGAGACTGGAATGACAATTCGAGCCATGCCAAGCATGGCCTTAGGTTCAACCAATATGCCCTCCCGTACTTCCAGTGCTAGCAGGCCTAGGTGGTGGCGAAGGCATCGTAATGCCGCCACTCAGCTCGCGCTCCATGGCCACGCCGCCGAGGCCGCCGAGGCCGCCTGGGTGATGGCCCGGGATGCCGCCCTCCTCACCCTCGCTATCCTCCCCTTGCTGGCTGCTGGAACTGCCGAGTCCCGCCGCGGCCTGCTCAGCCTGCTTGCGCTCGACCTCGCGCAATCGCTCCTTCTCGACAGGGTCGACGAGGTCATCGTCATCACTCCAAGCGTCGAGGTCGTCATCCGCGACGTCGGGCATAGCGAGCCGCTTCCAGAACCGGACCTCTTGTCGCCGGGCGCGGGCCTCGACGCGGCGCTCCGCCCGCGCTTCCGACTCGTCGTACTGCTTGCGGAACGCGCGTAGCATGGCGTTGGCGCGCCCCGCGTGCTCCTGCATCTCCCAGATTTGCTCGCGGAGCCGCGAGTTCTCGGCCCGCGCCTCGGCCAGCTGGGCCCGGTATGAGTGGTGCCACGCCGAGACGTCGGCCACGTGCTTCTGCTTGTAGGCGTGGAAGTGCTGGAGCAGCGTCGAGAGCACGCGGGCGTAGGCGGTGAGGAGCTGGTAGTTTTGGTCGCGGCTTGTCTTGGCGCGGTCGAGGGCCTCGGTCAGGACGGAGATGATGGTGTCGAGATTGGATTCTTGCGCTATTGTTCAGTGACACACCACAGTTAGCATCTGTATATGGGAAACCATCATGCAACCGCCAGTCCCACGATGGACTACTAACACAATATTTCTTCTGCTGCCTCTTGGAGCACCTCGTCGTTGCTGAATTGACGCTCTCGGGCTCGATTCCGTACGCGGCCCAGCCCAGAAACAATATCTTCTGTGACACGTCTGTTCTCGGTGAGTTGTTTCGACAGATCCTCGACCATGGCGTAGATGATGTTCAGCTCGGCCTGGTGGCCGGCTGGTGTAGGTCCGACTGCCATGGCGGCAGCACCTGCGGCACCTCCTGGTCCTCCCTGCATACCTGTGCTGGAACCGTTTACACCATTCATGCCCACACTCAAAGCTGGTGTGGTGTCTCTGCTCGGCCAAGGATGATGTCGAACTGTAATGCGGCTGCTCGCAATGTGGGGTGGGAGTTTAATCAGGACATTCAGTGCTGACGATTCTCGAAACCGGATAAGTAGTTGTGGTCGGAAGGAGCAATTGATTTCGCAACTACTATTGATGACGATAAATGCTTCAATGAAGTACCTGGCGCCCACTGGGTTTCGTGAAATTGTCGAGGATTGGTGGTTGATAGATGAGGTGGTGCAATTAAATTGTTGATGTTGACATTGGTCTTAATTGAGGCTCCCACCTGGCCTCCGATTAGCAGCAACCAACCGCCAGAGACGGTTTACGGTGAAGTGGAGCCGCCCCAGAACCCGTCTTGCGACAAGGCGCTGTTGAAGCAGGCCCAATTTCATAGTCAATCCTGCAAGTCAAAACATGTAAAGTACATTTTAATGTTAATGTTAATCTTCTATAATATTTCAACTCTGCATTATGCATGGTGAACACCTCGTGGATGCACAGGTACAGATTGAGAGCCGAGTATGGGTACGTAATGGCTGTGATATCGCCCTGGGTATTAGACCCTTCCATAGGTCAAATAGACCTGCCAGGAGGCTTCCCTCGTAATATGCCACTCTGCTTAACGTCCATGCGCCAAGTGCCTATTTTACCCTACATTTCTCGCTTATTTCTTATTCTTTAGGAAGCCTTTGCTCTTTCCTGTAGGCCCGGTTGCACGACCTCTGCGCAGAAGCTGCTCCTTCATCCGCCTGGCGTTGTGGTGCATGCGCGGCGCCTGGTTCTTATCGCCCTGATCTGCCAGGACTCGGTACACTGTAGACCCCACGACTTCGTCCTGAGGACGGCGGCCCTCTAAGCTCAGCGATTGCACGGCATCCTCAAACTTGATCTTCTTGGGTTTCCTCTTGCTGTCATCCTCACTGTCCGAGTCGGTTAGGAACTCCGCCGGCAGCTCATCCGGGAGGTTGTGTCGATCCAGCTTCTGCTGTGCAGTCAAAGGACGGCGTGCAGCCTTCTCGGCCTCGAAATCTTCCTCGTCGCTGTCCTCTGCACTCCTCTTTGAACTCTTAGCTGATTGCGCGCGCTTTCTCTTTTCGGCTTGCTGTTTCATCATTTTGTCCTTCTCCTGGCGTTTGCGCTTCAGACCTGCGGCTTGCCTATGTGGTTTTATTAGAATCTGTAGGCCAATTGGTAGCTCGTAGGGTAAATACGTACTTCTCTGCCGCCTCGGCAGCTTCGCGCTCCGTCTTCTTCGCTGCCTTGGTCGCAGCTGACGTGGAGACAGCCTCGGGAGCTTCATCATCATCGCTCTCTTCCTCGTCTTCACTGCCCTGCTTCGTATTGGTAGCCTCCTTCTCGGCAGCCGCAGCAACATATGTATCCACATCGTCGTCGTCGCCAAACACGACGTGCGATCCCTTGGCTTTGGGCGCGGGGGAGGGCACTTCTTTGGCGGACTTCATATCTTTGCGATCGCGCTTCAGCTTCTGGCTCGCTTCTTCCTCCAGTTGCTTCGAAAGCATTGCCGAGGGCGTAAAAGGCGTTGACGACCCATGCTCCTCCACTGCATCGTCGGAATCCTGCTCATGATCGTGCGAGTCGGCTACCGAATGATCTGCGTCTACCGTGTGTGCTTCTACGCTAACATGGTGCGAGCCGTCCTCGTGATCCTCGTCGCGAACGCGCACCGCCAGCTTCTTTCCTCTCGGGGTGATTTTCTTCTTGTTGCCCTTGGAGGTAGCTTTTGTGGGGGTCTCTTCTGGAGACTCGCCGTCTTGCCTCCTGAGGGTGCCAGCGGCAGCAGCGGGAATGTCGATGGTAGTCTTGGTCTCGGTCATGGGGGATAATATGCTGCGCTCGGGGGAGGTCTGTGTTGAGTCGGCAACTTCCTGGGCCGCTCTGGCGCGCCTTCTTGTGACGGGAGCCATTTTCGGAGAAGGGGGTCGCAGTCGCAATCGCAATCGCAATGATCGATAATTTGGAAGGTGGTTGTTTGAGTATCTCGGTGATCTTCTGAAAGTCGTTGGATTCCCACTCTACTTTTTCAAAAGTTTTAGTGGGTCCCGGACAGGATAAGATAGCGCACTTGAAAGGTGGGGAGCCAACCGCTTAATCGCATGGTGGATGCGAATGCTCTACTCGACAATAAGACAGCAACCAACCTAAGAGCGAATGTTGACGGGCTTGAAGACAAATTTAATGTAAGTAGAGAGTCTTATTTATATTGAGATTCTAGTCGCTGACTTAAATACAGGTGCACAGTATCAGCATTTTGTACTTAATCTGTGGTTAAGGCCGGGAGGGTAGTAGGACGTTGTTCGTCCACTGTACTTATATCTCAAAGACCCCTGAGCCCTCTCAACATCAACGCCATGAAAGTGTTATCCCTTAGGAGGCCGTCCACCTTAAGGCCAATTGGACTCCTAAGAGGCTTACAAAACTCAAACTCAAACTCCCTTGAGACAAGTACACCCTCTATACATCACCATGTTACATCACCCTCACCGTGTGTCCGTTCCCTCTCCTCCGCAGCACCCAGGCAGGACAAGAGCCGGCGCATCGCCATCCCCCGTCGCAAGACCGCTGCCACCTTCGACGTCCCCCACTTCACACAAAACGACGTCCCACCTGAGTCTGTGCTAGCGGCCATGCTCTCGCACCCGGCAACGCCAGCATACCTGTCCGGGATGACAGCGGCGCAGTGCCACAGCCTGCTATCCGAGTACGTGACGCGCACCCTGCTGCTCAAGGACCCGACGCGGGACTTCCAACAGGTATTTCGGGAACTCCTCCAGCGTGGCGGCAAGAGCAGCCCGGCTCCGCGGCAGTCCTTGGCCCCCGAGGAGACGGCCGACAAGACCCGCGCCCTGCACGCCACCCTGCACAGCATCGCGGGGATGCTGGCCCTGGGCCCGCCTGGCCCCATTTACAACCTGGCGCTGCATATACTGCACGCGCTTTGCAAGCTCGACTACACGCCCAGCGTGCTGACGGTCACGCGCATCGCGCTCATGAGCCGGAGTATAGACCAGCCGCAATGGGCGCCAGCCGTAGAGCGGTTCGAAAGGTTCATCAAGTCCCTGACTGCGTATCGTCCTGCTTCTTCGTCCAAATCAAAGAAGGCCAAAGGAAGCAATGCTGGAGGTGCTGAAAGCACAGGAATCGCAGAGGAAGAAGAAGCCTCACTTCGCGCCAACGCCTTTACCCTCAAGGGCTTGATCCTCGTCGCGTCGAACCAGGCCCGGCCCAAGCCATCGCCCGAGGGCCACCGCGAGGCCCTCAAGTATTTCGAGGCGGCAGTGGGCAGCAGTAGCAGTAGAAGCCGCTCCGCTTCTTCCTCTCCGTCTACGCCATTCTCTTTCGACTGGCAGATTTTATGCATGGTGGAAATGGGCCACTGCTACGCCGCGCTGGGCGACCACCCCAAAGCCCACGCGGCCTGGAAGTTCGCCGCCGAGGAGCTCGATAACGCGGATGCCACGGCGCTATATGCGACCCACGCGCTCCGCCACGATGACCCGGCGCGCGAGGCATTGCTGCTCAAGGCTGCCGTCAGCGAGAGCAAACTGGCCGTGGAGGAGCTGGATCGGGTATATAGCGACAACCGGAGAGACCAACAGTACAATGGTGAAGGAGAAGAAACAAAGAAACAAGGAGAGGGCAAATGGGATACCCTGTTTAGAAAGGTAACCCGAGACGAGTGGGAGAAGCTTGCCTCCCCTCCTGCGACTACAGGGACTAGATGATAATGGCCAGGCCAAGTCCGGTTGGAGAGAAAGACTGGTTTCGGGCATATGATCTGCTACTATAGCAGCCCACGTCATGCCTGCCTGATCTGCTTGTATGTACAATAAGTACTATATCCGAAGTCTTCTGGAGTCTATTCCTTCAGTTTGTACATATTCATTTCAATATGTATCAGTATTTGATAAACCTCTATTGAGACTGGTTCAGAGAGCCATGTTGTATGTGTTGATACACAATTTAATCGATACGCGGCGAGCTCCACCTTCTTTCCAGATGTTGTATGCATCTCAATATTGGATAGGGGCCATACATAGTAAGGCTGAATCAAAATTTGATGCCAGTTTTTACATCAATTTAGGCAACTAAACCAGTATATATCCAAGGTCGACGGACAATTCAGTTTCATCGTACCCCTTCAGCTCTGAACAGAAATAAAGTGGAAGTAACTTCTAACACAGACTTGCACAAGGAAACAGATCATGGTTGTAAGGCCTTGCTCGGTAACGGTTACGCTCGATAGTTGATTGGTACTCAGCATCTCTTTGGCTATAGATGCACAATATATGTCCTCCCCCATTATAGGTTTGCAAATATTCCATCGCAAACCCGATCTAAGCGTATACACATGAACCCCCTGCCCTGTTCCAGCCCAAAGCTGGTTGTGGAAGGGCACCTAATGTTAAAAATAAATGAACCTTCGAAATCCCTCCTAAAGAATGCCCATCAAAATTTCCTTGTCCAGGCCGATTTCTAATTTCCCCGTGCGCTCAAATAGCAATGGTGCCTGCCCTCATCCCGTAACACGGGAAATGATGATGCTAGTGTGTGGGGTACCAACAAATGCCAATTTACATTCCCAACGCCTATCCATGCAAAAAATGCCGACTCAATGAGATTGATGACCCAGAACAAAGTGTGCTGGGCCGCCAGTTTTGCTTCAGGGTCATCTTCTTCCCGGATAGCCAGTAACTAAACCACAATAAGCAGTCTAATCGTCGTGGAAGAACGTTGTGTTGTGGGATGGCGCTGTAGAAGGGCCAGCATCCCGCATGTCAACGTCCTCGCTGCCCAAATCTTCCACGGGCTCCGAAGTAGGCAGCCCTAAGGCAGACTTCCTATAGTCGACGCCGAGTGGGCGAGCTGTTTGTTCATCGAGCCTTTGCGGTAGTGAGAGTGGCCTCTCGGCGAAGGCGTCTTCGGGTGGAGAGAATGACCATACCTGTAACATATTAGAAGGGGTTCAAGGTTAAGAAAAGCAATGTCGGTCGGCAAAAAGGCAGCAACAAGAATAATAGCACCAATACATACCTCCATCATCACTCGGCTACCCCGATTGGCAACCGCCACGCACTTCTCGTCCTCGAAGACCACGCGCCACACGGATTCAGCTGAAGAGAAGTCAGTGTGAGCCGGGACCGAGCTACCGCAGATATTAATAGACATACCAGTGATAAGCTCACGCACGAGATGACCCGTCTTGACATCCCAGACCTTAACCCGGCCATCACTTCCACCGCTGACAACGCGCGTATCATCAAATTGAAGGCTAGTGACACTGTTGTCATGCGCTGCAAGCCGATGTATCGGGCACATCTTCTCCAGTGACCAGACCCTCACGGATCCATCTGAACCTCCCGTTACCAGCGTGTTGCCCCTAAGCTGCAGTTGACCGACAAGGCTGGTATGGCCCTGCAGAACAGCAATGGGATCACCAGTGTGAGCATCCCAGACACGCACACTGGTATCCAAACTGCCCGTGACGACACGTTGACCATCAAATGCGATGGCGTAGATCTGACTGAAGTGTCCACTCAGGGTATGCAAACACCTGCCTTCCGAAATACTCCAAATCTTAGCAGTAGCATCGTAACTCCCAGAAACAACAATGTCGCCTTTGATCTCGAGACAGCGTACGCTTGCTTGGTGGCCAACGAGCACATTGCGGCACACACCCTGCCGGATATCCCAGACTCGAAGGGTAGTATCCCTCGACCCGGAAATGGCAGTATTGGCATCAGACATTTTGAGGCAGCGCACAGTAGACGTATGGCCACGGAGCGTATGTAGACAAGAACCAGTGGCCATATCCCACACGCGCACATCTCGATCGCATCCACCGCTAACAAGAATGTCTTCCCAGGGCACCATTGCCCATACGCCCATAACGTGGCCTTGAAGTGTCCGCAACGCGTTACCCTCCCGGTCGAAGATGTGTATCCGAGCATTATCCAGAGCCACTACGATGTACTTGGGGGTCAAGTGAAGACTCGTCACGACACGGCCATCTTGAGTGATGGTCCGCGTAGTGTTCCGTCCGCCCGTCCGCCACGCTGATTCGACAAGATAACGTTGTTTGAAGTGCGATTTATAAGATCTGAGCTTAGGTCGCGTCCTGGATATTGATTCGGATGCTTCAGAGCCATCAAAACTGCGCGAGGCTGTCTGGGTGGGTGCCGATGTAGGAAGGGCTCCAGGGAAGCTGTGGTTGGCGTATTCGGGGTCTGTCAAGGGGACAGCACTCGGCCGGCTCGCTGCGTAAGACGGAACGCCGTAATAGACTTCAGACAGCCTGCGGCCATAATCGTGTTTGACGCAAAGATTCCTCCAAGTTACATCATCGCTGAGAAGATCTCGCCACCTCCTGGAGACCTGTGATGCGCGTGCCAATACTTGGGGGTCATCAATAAAGGAGAGAATCCTTAAACAAAGCTCATCCGGCAAGCTCGTGAAGGGGTCCTTCTTCAAAAGAGGGCTCACAAACTGATGCGCAAAGCTCAATTGTTGTGTCGTGCACATATTAAGAAGGTCGGCAAGCAGCCTATTCCTTTGCGGGCCAGAGCAATTTTGAAAGTGCTTCCGCACATGAGCGAGGAAGTAATCCTCATCTTCGGCAGCATCACTCCAGTCGGGCTGAGCGTGGGACGGTCCAGGAGAAGCGGCCGGAGTTGGCGGGGGCGGAGGAGAGCCCGTTAACTGCTGATCGAATTCCGGGGCGGGCGTGCTCATACTAGGAGTCGGAGGCCCCCTAGGTCGGGGCTGTGCCATCTTATCCATTCTGTGGTTGACAATCGGACCTTGTGTCGTCGTATTTAAAGACAGCTCGTCGTTCATTATGCTCCCTCGTCTTTCCGAAAAGCTCAGCGGTCTGCCGTAGCCTGCCATGCTCCCTTTCTGCGGCCCAGGTCGGTAGGCAAGGTTGTCGTCGGGGTTGTATGCGGTAGACGAAAGCCCATGAATTTCTTGGTCGAACCAGAACCGAGATCAGAAGGTACTTTCGTGGAGGGTCACGGTAACAGGTGCGTTGCGTAGGCCTTTGAAGAAAGCTTTCGATGGCGATTTGTTCGAGTCTGGGCGAATAAACATCAATAACCGCCACGTAAAGTTCAGATGAAACCGCGTCTTGACTCTTGAAGCGCAAGTGGGTATTTCGAGGTATGGAAAACTGCACGTCTGCTATCTTTGACGAACCGTCAGGGGCTGGGTGGTTAAAGAGGTTGACACGGAAAATCCACGTACCTAATAACGGGTTATGCGCTCCAGATGACCAAGATGGTATATAACAGAATCAAAGACGATAACAAGCCAAATGACCGCCGTATGAAAGGGACCACAGAGACACAGCCGCTACTAGTCGGGAAGGAGGACGAAGGTATAGGGATAATGTGTATTGTTTCAACTCCGGTCGACGGGTATGCGAAACTCGGTGCTTTCGAAAACGGAGCAACGGGCGGAACAGGACATATACAATTAATAAGTCCAAGTCAACAGATCGCCGGCAGTATTCGAGGTTAATCAAAGTTGGATTAGTGTCTTAGAGAGGTGTCTGGAGAGACAACGGATGCGAATTTGGCATGCGAACCAGACAACGAGCCGTATCCGTGTATATCGCTGGCTGTGTGGCTGCGACCTAAACTAGGAGAGAGAAGAAGGAGAAGAAGATTTGGGCTCGATGGCCGAAACAGTGAGACGACACGGAGAACGGGCAGCGGATTGGGTTGATGAGCCAGTGTGTCGCAGATTGATCCAAGACTGACTGACTGACTGACTGACTGACTGACTGACTGACTGGTCGGTGGCAAGTCACTTGGTCGGTCGGGGGTGGTGTTGAATAAGCACCGATTTGTCGGAAGGGATGAAAGGGGATTTTTGGATTTGGCGTGCAACTCTCACAGCGAATAGTTTTGTTGGCTCAGCTAAAGTATATCGGAGGGGTGTTGTAATGCTCGAGGAGACAAGCGACTCGAGTTGAGTCCGGTATATCTGCAGTCGCAGAGAGGGAGAGTCGAGAATGAATGGGGTTTGTCAGGAAGTCAGACGGACAGATGTGAATGGATGGATAGAGTGGACAATGGGGTCCGGGGGGGGAGAACTGGCGCTGACTGCTTTCCATCGCTGGCACTGGCTAGACCCGCCGGCTCTCTCTCGTTTTTTTCGGGGCAGGCCAGAGAGGGAGAGGAGGGAGTGGGCAGTGGGCAGTGGGCAGTGGACAATTAACCTAGCTGCTGCTGCTGTTGCTGCACCTGCTGCGAGAGACGGCTAGGCTAGTGCGTGAGTGAACGCTGCTGAAGACAGACAGAGACACACAGGACACCGGAACCCAGAGTCTGCCTACTGCTGGGTACTTGCTTTCTTAGTGGTGGGCTTGGCAAAGGAATACGTGCAGGACACGCTCAGGAAAGCGGACGTGTGCAAGTACTTTACAGGCGTCAGGCGTCTTGCTTGGTACCTACTTACCTACATACTACTACTACTTAACATTGATTGATTGAGGGGGGGAACGACCTTGATGCTTGCATGGATGCTAGTTGTGTAACATGGAGGCATGGAAAAGAAAGTCTCCACCTCGTCTAGCCGCTCTTTTCCCATGGTGGATGGATGATGCACTTCGCGCCGACAATATTGTGTTGGGGGTTACCCTATTGTTTCAAACCCGAAGCCTGAGGTCAAGAGGTCCTGTTTACCTGGTGAGTAGAGTCGCAGCTATATCAAGATGATGTAGGGACGACACATGCACACGCGTGTGGCAATCAACAGCTACTCACGTCTGCATCATTGTTTCCTCTTGTCGCATGCTGTCTTGAGTAGGGAGCGAGAGGCACAGCGAGAGAGACCCCCCTAGAGACCCTCCCTCAGAAACGAGGCAAGGAGGCAGAAGCACACATCAAGATCCCGTCCCAATGCCGTTGCAGGATGATGAAAGTGCCTGAATCCTGGGAGTCAGGATTGCCGAGTGAGAACAAGCCTTGACTCGCCTTGACTCGTCACAAAGTCCGCATTCCTTGTCCAAATTTGACTCGCTTCATGGGACAAGGTGTTCCTCGGCCGGGACTGCTGGACTGCTGGACTGCTCTTGCTTGACCCTTGCAGATAAATGGCCCTGCTTGATGCAATCTGGATGCAATATCGCCAAAGCATGATTCGATTCGACCCGACTTACTAAAGAAGAATCAACAAAAAAAACGAAAGACCAAGACGGGCCGCCGATAGTACAAGGCCGACACAGCTGCGTGACCTACCAGTCCCATAACATACAAGTTACCGGCCCGCCCGTCTTGCCAATAATGTAAGTCAAAGACATTTTCCAAGGTACTTTGATCCCGCTACGCATACAAGTCGCCGCATCATGACAAAATTGCCCCGTCCGTAGCGTAGCGCGGCAATTGCAGGGCAGAGAAAGCTGACCTAGCGCCCGCGCCATTACAAATCCGTCCGAGGAGCGACATGAAGAGGCATTCTAGCATTCTCACTTTGGACAGGATCCGATCCAATAACCTTTCTGCGCCGTGACTCGGACATCGAGCCTTCTTGACCTTGGAATTATCTCGGCAATATGCATGTCCACAGTGTCACCTAGTTGCAGAGCCGCCGCCGCCATGATGCCTTTTGTTCTTTTTCCTTCTTTCTTTCTTTTCTTTCGCACCACCCACCTGAATAGATGGTGTTTCTCCATCTCTACCAAAGAGACGAGATCATTGCCTCTCGCACCAAGAATAGAAAGTGCTTTGACTGCCGTCCGTTTGTAGTGTATGGTGTAGCCAGCCCCTGGACCCTGGTAATGGCCGGCCCCTGGCTCATTTAGCTCACCTCTACAGCGAGATGACATGCATCAACCGGGACAAGAAAAAGCAACCAACAGCAAATATCAGACCATTGACCAAATTCGACCTTTAGATCTTCAACGCGGCCTGGTGCCCCTTGTTGTGCCCCTTGTTGAATTTGTGGGCATGATGGCCCGGGTTTCAATATTCAAAATGTATACTACTATATAAGTAGCGACTGTATAATGCAGTTTCTACACACTTCCCGTGTGTATTTGTATTGTTATTCACAGACCCGTAGCACGTAGGCAGGTTAAACGTTGTCCGTCCCCCAGATTGATAACCCACAGGGGGTCGGTTTCCGGCCGCTTGAGCTTTCCCTGTTTCGGCCGTCTGCAGCACTCGCCCGATGCACATTGTTTCCTCTCCTGCCCACTCCATTAAGCGCCCTCCCCGGGGACGTTCATCTCGAGAGGTGTGCTGCATTCGCGTACATGCAAAGATATCATACGAAGCCTGGAGGGGTTTGTTGGACTCCTACCCCGCCCGCGGGAGGTCCTCGAGTCGTGGCACCAAACTCCTGTCTATAGCTCAGTTCGTTTGTATGTAAGGTTAGGTATGGATGCATGTCAAGGCCTATACGACACCTACTGGTGAGGGAAACACGGAAAGCTTTCCCACACACGCGGCGGGCGGGTGGTCCCAGCTACAAATGAGGGCTCCCGCCATGATGGCAGTACTACCCTGACACCGTTTGCACGACCTCGCTAAATCTCCTATCCTATCGTTTGACAGACCGACCACCACCTTGGCGTGAGATATTGATCATCTATGATGACATCTGACTGCCGGGTCTCGGACATTATTACTGGGTGTTATCAAGTGCCTCTACCTTGCGCATCAGTCGCTGGCTACCTATTGGCTGATGTCCCTCCATATGTATCGGCCCATCGCTCTCATAATATAAGTCCTGGTCAGATCCAACAATCGCGGAACGTATGAGATTCTTCTCGCCGGCAAGGGTGTCACACTATATATATATGCCTGCCTTACGAGGACAGAGGTTCATGCCAGCTTACCGGATGAAGTCCAATATGCCTGAGTTGCAATCGTTCATCTGACATCAGCCCTAGATAGGGAGAAGGGTTGGGTAATCTAGGTAAGTACGGGGATGCTCATGCATAGCAAATTTCTTCATCGTGACAATAATGAGGAGTTTGAATCTGTTAATGTATATGCGTGGTCTGTGGATGTATTCGCTACGAGTATGCTTCGTGACGACTCCCATTCACTCTCCTAACATCCCACATACCAGATGCCTAATGAAATAGGCCAAATTATTAAACATCAGCGATGCAAGAATCATATCCAAGTCCACCTGTTTGTTCGAGCATGGAATACTTCTAAATAGGATCTTGCCTGTCCTCTGGATGGTAGATCTTGATCGTAGGAGTCTCCTTCGCACTCATCCATAATGCTTGTTCGCTATAAAGGGGAGTTTGCCAAGCCACTCTGGGCAGTGCATAGTGCCATAACGTAAGCATTCGAATCATAAAATATTTTATACCAGTGTTCTTTGTGCACAAACACGACGTATTCCAAAGAGTGACCGCCGATCTTCGAGGCATTGGAGACTTACTAGATCACCACCGCCACCTGGCTATGTATTTCTGTGGAAGATGAATCCATGAAACACATCTTCTTTGGAATTATTTCCGTAATCAGAAATGATATGTACTGACCCAAACCATTGAGACAATACGGCCCAATCATATTGGATCCCGGCCGAGAAAACTCAATACGTGACGTACCGTGGGATTTTATAGCCTTATAGGAGGCGTTCACTAACGCAGCGTATCCGTATACACAACAGTAAGATAATGTTCAGCTGAGCAGGATGCCGATCAAGTCTTGTTCACGATGATTATATAAAAGGGGGCAGCTTGGCACTTTATGATTCGACCTATTCGTAGCAACAGAGGCGATATTACAGAGCGCGTCGATTTTCTCTACCCCTAACCAATGTTAAAGATGCCGATAACTAAATCTGCTGCCGTGGCACTGGCGTTATGGGCTGCCCATATAGTAGCCCAGAGCCCCGGTGCAGTCGCAAAGAAACCCAACGTCGTGATGATCCTTACAGACGACCAGGACTTGCATTTGAACAGCCTGGAGCACATGCCGACTGTACAGAAAGAGATCGTCGCGAAAGGCACCACATTCAACCAGCACTACGCGACGGTGGCCAAGTGTTGCCCGAGTAGAGCTTCTCTGCTTCGGGGCCAGGCTGCCCATAACACCAACATCACCGACGTACATCCCCCAGGGTAAGGTGTCCCGCCCCTGAATCCGTCGGTTACTGTTTTGATCTACGAAAACTTACAGCTACTCCAAATAGGGGTAACTACGACAAGTGGCTCATCTCGAAGGAGAACGATGATTATCTGCCTCATTGGTTGGTTAAAGCTGGCTACAATGCTGAGTGTAAAATTCGACCCCTATTCCATTTCCCCAACGACTACCTTCTGACCGGCGATGCGGTAGATCTGGGCAAATTCTTGAATGGCCATAATATCTTAAACTATAAGAACAAACCCAAGGGCTGGACTCACATGGATGCGCTGGTAGGTACCAATCCCCTTGCAATCTCGGAGCACATGTGCTGATATAGTTGCGAAGCTCGAGCCGTACATGTACAGCTTCAACAACGTCGTCATGTGTGCAGATGGAAAAACGCCGCTGGCATACCATGGCTACCACCAAAGCGATGTGCTACGGGCGAAAGCGTGAGTAACGTACCAAGACAGACGAGACATGGAAGTTCGCGTGGGCGAACACTATCCAGCCCCTTTACTGACTAGCAGCACCCACAGAAACGCCCGAATCGACTACCTCGCGAAACAGGACAAGCCATTCCACCTGACAATAGCCCCAACGGCCCCGCACAACGAGCTCGGTGGCGGCCACCTTCCAGTGCCTCTGACGCGCCACCAGGACCTGTTTCCTAAATTGGGAGCACCACGAGGCGCCAACTGGAACCCCACGGATGCACAACAGAAGGGGAAACCAGCGTGGATCAAGAACCTGCCCGCCCTAAACGCGACCAAGACGGCCCGGGCCGACGAACACTACCGGTTGCGGATCCAGACGCTGCAAGGAGTCGACGACATCGTGGCCGACGTGGTGGACCGGCTCGCGAAGAACAACATTCTTGACAATACCTACATCATCTACACTACCGACAACGGTTATCATATAGGCAATCACCGCGTTCCCGCTGGTAAATCGCTCCCCTACCGCGAGGACACCAATCTCCCTTTCCTCGTGCGAGGGCCCGGAATCCCTGCGGGCGCCAAGTCGGACCTCCCCGGGTCGCACGTCGACCTGGCACCCACCTTTCTCGACATCGCAGGTGTTGCGCCAGCTAGCCGTCCCGACCTTCTCGACGGCCGCAGCCTGCTAGACGACTGGCACAACCCGCAGCGGTCAGCAAAGCAATGCCCCGCCAAAGCGACCGCGCCTGCGACCGACGTCATCAACGTCGAGTTCTGGGGCGAGGGCGAGGTGGAAGCACCATGGGGCAAGGGCCCGGGCAACAAAAACAACACGTACAAGACGCTGCGGATCGTCGGGGGCAAGGGACACAGCTACCTGTACTCGCGGTGGTGCACGGGCGAGACGGAGCTGTACGACACCGAGGCGGACCCGGCCGAGCTCACGAACCTGGCCGCGGCTGGCTCCCGACCCGACGCACACACCAAGCGCCTGCTGAGCCGGCTGAACGGCTTGCTCATGGCGACCAAGTCATGTGCCACGGCGTCGTGTCGGAACCCGTGGCGAGTTCTGCAGCCCGAGAAGGAGCGGCAGGGCGTCGTCGTACCCGGCGACGCCTCTATGACGATCCGGTGCCTGGACGATGCGATGCAGGAGAAGTACGACGACTTCTTCGACAAGACGGTGCCGCAGGTACACTTCGACGAGTGCCTGCCGTATCAATTTGAGCCCAACGAGAAGCCGTTCTGGGGTCCGCACGAGCTCGGACGGCAGCACCGGCAGCCGACGGACAACTACGTAAGCCCCAAGGTCACCAAGTGCCGGGTTGCGGCCAACAAGGTGAACCAGGGCGGCCCCAAGCAGAGGGACGCGACGATCGAGGAGATACTCAAGCAGGCCAAGGAGCTCACGCCGAAGCAGCTAGGACCACTGCGTCCAGATATTGATTGCGGTAACTAACAACAAGAGACGGTGACTACTGGGGAAGGAGATAGAGGAAGATATGTGGCGACGATGGCCATGTAAAGGGGTATGTGGGTCCGGGTCATAAAGGACAAGCGTTATATGCAGGTATATACACAATGTCAACAGAACAAGCCTGGAGCCTCTTCTGCGTATTCTACATTTTCGAGTTTGTCTTGTGGTCCTGGTCATTTCGGAGTTGGAGTGGAAAGAGTGGACTATCAATTGCTCCCTATGCCGCTTGCTCTATACGCCAATCTTCTATGTCTATATCTATAGCTCAATTCGATGGTGCCACAGGAACGCCATCCTCCGCATAAAAGAAAACCTAAAATCTCGAGATATCTCTCCCAAAAAGCCAAGTAATACACCAGTAGATCGGTACCATGATCTTGTTGCGTATACTCATGCTCTTGGTCAAGTATGCAGTGCGCCAGAGCACCCACGCCGTCCAGCCTTTTAGATCATCCGCGCTGCTCTGATGGATGGCCTTCCAGTTGCCCAAGTAGGTCATGGTTCCCCAGTTCCTGAATTTGAACTCCTTCTCGCCCACATTCCCCTTGTTGAAGCGCTTGGCTAGGTATACGGCCTTTTGGCTGGCGACCTGAGCGGTGGCCGGTAGCGCTTGATCGGGCAGAGCCGCGCAATCGCCAATCGCGTAGACATCAGACATGGCGCCGGGATGGGGGAATTCGCTGCCCTTCTCCGCTGGCGTGTCTTTGGGGATAATATTGACACGAAGGTGATGATCAGTCAGTATGGAGCCAGTCTTCGGGTCCCTCTGCAACTTGATCTGGCCGCTTAACGATTCGCCCCCGGCTATAGGCGGGCAGTCAAAGGATTTTCCAGTCACCTTCTCGATAAGGGGGTTCTGCATTAATCCTGTCGACCAAACAACAATACCTGCGTTGACTTCCTCATCTCCGTATTCTTGGATGTTCAGCTTCATGCAGCCTTCGCAGTCTTCGTCAGGCCGTATCCGGGTCAAATGATGTTGTGTCTTGACTTGGATACCCTCTCTCTTGAAGTGGTTCATCGCATACGTCGCTAGGCTCTGGTCGAACATGGGCAGGACTTTCGGGGCCACATCGTAGACAGTTATGCCGATGAACTTCTGGAGCCCCGGGTAGATTTTGGACAGGTCATCTCGAATCAGGTCGTGTAGTTCCGCTGCGAACTCTATCCCAGTCGGCCCGCCACCGACGATGGCGAAATGCAACAGCTTCTTTCGTTCCTCGTCGGATGTCGTGGGCAGTGCCGCTTTCTCGAACAATTGGAGAACCTTCAACCGGATCTTGCGCGCATCGCCCACATCACGGAGGAAGAAAGCGTGCTCCCGTACACCCTCGATGCCAAACGTCTGACTGTAAGATCCACAGGCAATGACCAGTCTGTCGTAGGGGACGTCAAAGATCTCTCCTTGCTTGCTGATGCTTGGCGAATGTGGAGATGATGACTTCTTACTTATCATCTGGTTTGCTTTCGAGGCCAGGTCATCCGAGACGTTTGCCTCGACGCGAATGACTTTGCGGTTGAAGTCTATGTCGTCGGCCCATCCCTGGTGGAAATGGTCTAGGCCGAGGCCCCTGACCGACTCTAACGTTGCGCGGAACTCCAAAGTTCCTACTGCAGTACCAGCTAGTAAGGGCGTGAAAACGAAATAAGATCGGGGGCTAATCATGACCCTTTCGAATTTGTTAGGGTCCAGAGTGCGTGCAAAGCCATAGCCAGCCCACCCACTCCCGAGGATTACTACTCTCTCCTTTTTGTCTATGACGGGTGGTTAGCGCGGTCCCTGAACAATATGATGTTCTGCGTTTTCATGATGACATACTGGTTGTTTTACCCTCAGTCACTGAGCTAGCTCGGCGCACAACTATGCCCGAACATTGTGTGCTCAACTGGGCTGCAAGTGGATTTAGAAGGGGTAATGAGCGACTAGGGAAAGCCCGTCCCAGCCGAGCGGTACAGCTACTCGATTTTGTCAACATTGCTATGCTAAGTAAAGTAGGTGTAGTGAGAACACCCATATGAGAAGTTTAGCAGGTTGGCCATTGTATAGGGTATTTGAACCCCGAGTTCGCGGAAGTTGCGGGATTATGATGTCAAGCTGATGCATAACAATCATCACAAAGGGGCGCTGTCACGATAACGGAACGGGACGGGATGGGACTATTTCGTGGGACTCTCTTCATTGCTTATTTCCTAGCCAGGTGACTAATTGCGAAAATGCAGGATCCTCTATTGTTAGCCATGGCGTCTTGTGGTAAGCATCAGCAGCACGAGACTTCCGTTCAAGCGTTATCTTGAGCCGGCTCCGAATGGCCTCCATTCTTTCTCCTAGAGTACCCGGTTTTAGCTCCTGGAGCCCGTGACAGGCCCCACCAGGTCATTTTGCACAGGAACCAAGTGCTTGGTAATCTTCAGAGGCAATTGACAAGTGAGGCTAGTTGTATCTTCCATAATGGGCATTGTGGTAGACTCATTATACTTGAACGTAGAGGATCAGTCTAGAAGCTGTTCTTTTCTTTAAGAGTGAAAGAAAAAGTGCACGATGTTGTATGTACATGGGAAGAAATATATATTTAAGTAAGATCCGGCGGTTGATGGATCCTTTCGGTTTCGGTGGCTCGGAGCTCGTCGGCGTTAGCGATAAGGCCGATACCAATTTTCGTGCCATGGCGTGGAGCACTTGGTTGGCTGGTGGGCGTAGCTGTCAATCAATTGAGCTTAACTGAGCCTCGTCATTTTCTGTAGATTAGCATCACAGCCCACCCAACCCGCAGACCTGACAGCCAACATGTTCCGGGCGCATGGTTCTAGATCGCTGAGAAGAGGGCTCTCCTCTTCGCTTGCTACCGCCAGCAGAGCATCTCAATCATGGGCGGCGCGCTCACAGTTCAGGGCACTGGCATCCGTCACAGTGCCCCCGGCCAAGGTGCGCACACATGCGACATGCGCATATACGCTGCCCTACAGAAACCATGCAGCTTACTGACTATACGTACGTAGGAGCCCACAGATTTAGACCAGATAACGACCCTGCCGAACGGCGTGCGAGTAGCATCTGAGGCCCTACCTGGCTCCTTCTCGGGTGTCGGTGTCTACCTTGAGGCTGGCTCGCGATTCGAGAATGGCTACCTTAGCGGGGTTAGTCACCTGGTGGATCGCCTCGCCTTCAAATCAACGTCGAAACGAAGCGTCGAGGACATGCAAGAAGCTGTCGAGTCCCTGGGTGGAAATATTCAGTGTGTCTCGTCGCGCGAGTCGATGATGTACCAAGCAGCCACCTTCAACTCCGCTGTACCTTTAGCAACCGAGCTGCTGGCCGAGACGATACAGCACCCACGGATTACCGATGAGGAGATGGAGGGGGAGCTCGCGACAGCCCAGTACGAGATCGAGGAGATTTGGAAGAAACCCGAACTTATCATTCCCGAACTGGTCCACCTTGCAGCGTTCAAGGACAACACCTTAGGAAACCCTCTGCTATGCCCTGCGGAACGCTTGGGTGAAATCAACAAAAAGGTCGTCGAAAGTTATAGAGAAGCTTTCTATCGCCCGGAGAGGACTGTAGTCGCTTTCGCCGGCGTGCCGCATCAGGAGGCCGTGGAACTGGCCACTAAGTATTTTGGCGAAATGGAGGCCCGCGCACCATTGTCGCGGAGCGGCTCGGAAACTTCTCTAGACTCTGCGGCTTCAGCGAGCAGCACGGACTCTTCTACGTCGAAGCCGTGGTCTGTGGCTTCTTCAGTATTGCCTCTCTGGAATGACCCAGTTAAATCTCCGGCGGGCAACACCCCAGTACTCCCGACAGCAGAGCAACTAACTGCTCCTGCACGCTACACAGGCGGTTTCGTGTCTCTCCCGAGCCCAACAGGTCCCACAAACCCGATGCAGCCTCCCTTGACGTCCATTCACCTCGCCTTCGAGGGTCTGCCTATTGCCTCTGACGACATCTATGCCCTGGCGACCCTAAACACGCTCTTGGGTGGCGGTGGTTCTTTCTCCGCTGGTGGACCCGGAAAGGGCATGTACTCGAGGCTTTACACCAACGTGCTCAACCAGTACGGCTGGGTCGAGCAGTGCCTGGCCTTCAACCACTCATACACGGACTCCGGCCTCTTTGGCATCCAAGCCCTGTGTCTTCCCGGCAAGACTCAGTCCATGCTCGACGTCATGTGCCAGCAGCTGCGCGGGCTGACCCTCACAACCGGCTTCCAGGCGCTGGGCCACCAGGAGGTGCAGCGTGCCAAGAACCAGCTGCGATCGAGCCTCCTGATGAACCTGGAGAGCCGTATGGTGGAGCTCGAGGATCTTGGCAGGCAAGTGCAGGTCCACGGGCGCAAGATCCCCGTGCAGGAGATGTGCCACAAGATTGAGAGCTTGACAGTAGAAGACCTCCGCCGTGTCGCGAGCGAAGTTCTCGGCGGTGGCGTCGTGAATCCCGGCAACGGAAGCGGCTCCCCGACGGTCGTTCTGCAGGATATCTACGACCCCACTACCACCGCCTCCAAAAGGATGACTTGGGAAGAGATCCAGGAAAGAATTTATAGATGGGGCCTTGGCCGGAGGTGATATGATGATTCTCCACTCCCTTTTTACCCACCTACCGAACCAATCAATAGAGTGAATATGGATAGGACACATCGGTAATGTGGTGATAGTATTTTATAAGATCACGGAACTACATGACATAAACTCCATTGAGGCCGGTTGCCTTTTGCGAGGCTGGCCTAAGAGCGACAACGATATTGCATCTGGGGTGGAACGACTGATTGGCCCCCCCTCTGGCGTTGGGAGAAAAAGAAGCTGTACAATATCTCAGACCAGATGTACATCATTTGTATTATAGATAACATGATTTAATAATGTGAGCGCCAACCGGGCTATGAACAATGGCCCAGACTCAAGCCTATGAACTAGTAGCCCAAAGAACCTCAAAATAGTCGCTCTCTCATCCCCTTTTCTTCTCCTCATTCATCGACAGAATACCCAACATTTTCTAGCCGCTTTTCAGAGCCCAACCTCCGCCAGTCAAGGATGAAAGTTCGGCAATATCTCACCAGGCCTCTCTTTTAGACCATGGAAGCTTCGGTATGCCGCTTCTTGTAGCCGGGCACGAGCGACGTCAGGTCGCCGAGGGGAATCTGGACGGGGAAGTCGACGGAGGCGAGCAGCAGGCTGAACAGGATCCACCACCCCACGATGCAGGCGAGGAAGGCGAAGGCGCCGCCGGCGATCTGCAGGCGGCCCGCGAGTGCGGCGGCGCCATTGTAGGTCTGGAAGAAGGTGCCCGCGAGGCAAACGAAGGTCATGACGAGCCAGAGGAAGAGCACGACGAAGGCGGCGTTGGTTCGGAGGGCGGCGATCATGTAGAGGAAGCAGAGGAAGCCCATCCAGAGGAGGATGTAGGCTGTTTGCCTCGAAAGTCAGTTTAAACTAGTTTTGAAACATAGTCGGGATTGGGTAAGTTGGTAGGTAGGTGGATGACGTACCGAATTCGTTCATGAAGGCCGCTTGGTTCGGGTAGCCCTTGACGATACCGTAAACCCCATCTTGTAATGTCACGGCGTAGGTCAACCAGAAAGCACCTGGGAGCTTCTTGTTGGTGTCATATTCTCGTATAGGTAGAAAAGGATGCTAGCGGCCAATGTATCTCAAATTGACTTACCGAAGCTTGTGAAGACCACGGCCGGAAAGGTGTTACCACAAATAAGCTATTGAAGCTGTTAGAACATTGAACCTAAGATGAGATCTTGAAAAACCAGGGGAATGATATACATACCTCGAAGACTCCGCAGACTGTCATCATCCCACCACCAAAGAAGAAGTATGCGCCCACTATTGAACCAGGTCAGTGATCTCAACATATATAGATCCCCATTCAGTGGCGGAACGAGTTCCTTGGGTTTCGCGTTCGTATATTGGGCTCGCGAGGAATATCAATACGTACTGGCAGCAAGACCGAGGTAGGGGCCGGCTCCATGCCATCCCATGAGAATATTCGACAGCGGTGTAAGGCAGAGTAAGAAACCAACTAGACCACTTCATAGAGAGGCAATTGTCAGTTGATTTACTCTAGATGTTATAGGTTCAAAGGTCGACCACGGTTTACTTACATGGGAGTAGGGTTGCCCAGGTAGTGGCGGATGCCGCTCTTGCCCGCTGATTCTCGGGGTTGTAGGTAAAGCTTCTCAAAGAGCTCTGGGGATAGAGACACGGCACCTGCTGTGCGGATCTTGTTGAGCGCGGGTGCCCTCCCGACATCCTTGTCTAGGTATTCGTGGCTTACGTAGCCGTCTGTGTTCGCATGTTCGTGTTAATCGTGACGGGGACCAGAAAGCGAGAACGAGGGTAGGCGGCGGCCAAGGAGATAACATACTTTCATTGTTATTGTTGTCCGCCATTTTTTGGGAGTCGTCCGCGTGGGTGAATGTCGAGATGAAATATATGGTCTCGGTGTCCACTTTACTATACGATGGCCACTTCTGGTGAGATATTGTATTACTGGAGCTGAGGTGACTTGTATCTGAGCCATCATCAACATAGGGCTATGGGAGGCTTATAGGTATGCTATATACATGACACCGAAAGGATCTGACCCCGACTGGCTGGGACCCCATGGCCGTAGGGCTCCCACAATCTCACGCTAGATCACTCGCCAGTACTCCTCACCAAGTATGCACGAGTCGCTCATCACCTTGTTTACAGCATCTGTTGGTAATAGTCGGTGTTGGTGATATGGCTCCATGTGGCTGGGAGGAACGGCGGCTTTGGCGTGTTAGTGTAGATGGTCCACTCGGAATTGGTTCCTCGGGGAACTAGCGAAGCGCGACTGCACGTTTCGTTGAGAGCCTCTCCCTCCGCCCCTCCAAGTGCAAAAGTGCAAGAGCGAGCGAGCAATATTACTGGTCCTGCGGAAAGAAGCTCAGGATTTGCGACGGGGATTGGGGGTTGGCCAGGACGAAAGGGTTGTTGGTACAAGTGGTTGAGCAAAAGCTAGGGGAGGACGACACGGATGGATGGATGTCACGCCAGACTCCAAAAGCTGGGGGAAAATGCGGGGTCTCCGCTCAATCCAGCAACGCCGTTGAACCCTGTAGCGCCCTGAAGCTTCTTTGTCTCGCCTTACCATTGGGTGCGAGGTCAGCTTCTTTCCCCATATATCGTACCACTTATGAGTTTTGCGTGTGGCTGCAGTAGTTTTGCATGTTAACCTTAGCTCCAGGAGGATCAATGTTCGGGTGTAAGGACGTTTCGTCGGTAGGGCCCGGGCGTAAGGTTTGAGGTTATTTGAGATTAGCTACAGGCGTTGCTACTCGGGGTTAGAAGCGACGACGGTCTATTTGATACATGCCTACTCCGTACATATCATGGCTGATATTGACCTAACGCTGCTGAGATACACCGTTCCTGGGTATCTGCTTTGGTGACGGACCGCTTCCTAGTACCGCTATCAACAATAATCAAGGAAACGACAGTACGGATTCATGGGCTCGCCGGGGGTAACCCAAGAATTATACTTGCAACTTCCAGATTCGTGAGAAGTATATCTTGTAAATATCAAGGTCAAGTATGCAGAAGTATTCTGGGATTGACATTAATAACCGCCAAATGGAGTTTCTCTTTTCAGATATGCCGGCATCGTGCCAGGTTGGTGTTCGCTGAAGATGAGCTGACCTAGCTGCGAGATTGACTTAACCCGGATTCTGTGGATAGGCAATGGCGAGCTAAAGGGGTATTGGGACGACATGCAGATCGTGGGATCAACAACTGGCTTCTGCTCAGCGGGTGCCCGGAGCAAAATTGTTGAAAGGTCATGAATCGCGAAGGGGCCGTCCCACGTGGACATAATAGGCGCCTGGTGGCTCTAGGCGGTAAGGATGAGAGGAAATATTGCTTCTCGCCAACTTTTCTTCTTCTGCTGCCAGTTCAGTGTACACTACACCGAGGTATCAGCTTATACCGTACGCAACCCCATCGCCTCAACGTCACTGTTATATCATTCTGGTCCCTAATGTAGAGGAAAGTCGATACCATAAAGTAGCAGAGTACATGAGCATGCTGGCAGTATTTGTTCCAACTCTCGAGACTAACTTCTTGGTCCACACCGAGTCACAAGAGCCATAGTCGAACTGATGACACTCACTTATGCTGGTGAGTTATTGCTTGCATGGCTGCCACCAAGAAATATAATAATGGTAGCAGCAGAGTGACTCCCGAAAACCACCTTCGCAACCCTGAGATCACTGTGTTTGACGATATAATAGACGGCACTTGAACATCCTTACTCATTTGTGTATATTTGACAATGAAAACCCACATCTGGTGACAAACACGGAATGCCTAGCAGTGAGATTGTATACGTCTAACATCCACTGAAAGGTCACGATCTAGTGCCTTAAGTGCCATTCCAACGCCAGAATTACAGTCCAGTATAACAAAAAGACCTGCGAATTAGCAATACGTCCAATAATCCCTAAGCAAATGCCGATATCATCTGTGATCATGGAAGTAGGTGATTTCAGTTCCTCAATGTCGATTGCCTAGAAGGACGACTCGCCGTCAGTTTCCATGATCTATATGTTAGTGGATAGTGGGGCACTGCATCAATGGAAAACCCCGCGGTTAGAGCCATCAGCAACTACTTTGATTATCTACAAACAAGTTGTTCGCTCTGGCAACCTACAACACCTTACAAAGAATGGCGCCTCGTGTCCTAGTATTTGGAACTGGGAGCGTAGGCTCGGTCTATACCTATTTGCTCTCCAAAACGATTCCGGCTTCCAACATCACGGCGATATGTCGTTCAAACTATGAAGTTGCAATCAAGCAAGGGTTCACAATTCACTCGACGTTATGGGGCAAGGATTTGAACGTAAAGCCGACAATTGCCAGAAAGGTGGAAGACGCGGTTGCCCTGTCTAATGGTGATCCGTTTGACTATGTCGTCATCTGCTCCAAGGCGATTCCCACCCAGCCGTCCACTGCCGAGCTGATCCGGCCCGCGGTATCGGAGAAGACCGCTATCGTACTCATCCAGAACGGCGTGGGCATCGAGGAGCCGTACGCGAAGATGTTTCCCACCAACCCGCTCGTGAGCACAGTGGTCTACCTGCCGACGACGCAAATCCAGCCGGCCGTGGTCGAGCACAAGGAGGTCGAGCTGCTTCACCTGGGCACGTACCCGGCCGCCGACGCACCACCGCGCGCCAAAGACGCAGCGAAGGCGTTTGCCGACTTGCTCACCGCGGCGGGCGCGACGGCCAAGCTGCACGACGACGTCCAGGCCGAGCGGTGGACGAAGCTGCTGGTGAACGCGTCGTGGAATCCCATCTGCGCCCTGACGCGGAGCCGCGACCAGCAGTTTCTCGCTTCGGACGCGGAAGCGCTGGAATTCATCCGGGACGTGATGCGGGAGATCGCCTCGGTGGCCGAGGCGTACGGCTACGGCGACCGCGTCAACGAAGAGATGATCGAGTTCCAGATCGGGCGGGCGTCGGTACGGAAGCCACCCGGCGTGCAACCGTCCATGCTGGCGGACGCGCTGGCGGGCAAGAATTTGGAGGTGGACGCGATCGTGGGCAATGCGGTCAAGCTGGCGAAGCAGAAAGGGGTCGCGGTGCCGATGCTGAGGACGGTATATCTCCTCGCCCGCGGCCTCGACAGCAGCTTCTCCCGTTAAAAGAAGCTACTTGAATAGCTCGTTTTTTTCTGTGAAGAATGTGTATTGCGAGACCAATTAGAGCTACATAGAAAATATCGACACCGTACCAATCAACCAAAGCCGTGTATTGATATACTGGTAAGGAGTAGGCGACGGACTTGCAACGTGACCCTGGGGATCGCAGACTAGCGACAAGAAGGAGAATGAACCGATGAGAAAGCAGCAATAGAACTGTCATATACGGCGTACAAATTGAAGTTACATACACTGCAAATCTATTTCTAAATGACCTGCGGTATACGTATTATATAGCACACGCGACCTTGACTTCTCCTTGCTTAAGCAGACCTAGTGAAGCTAGCTCTTGTCAGGGACGAAAAGAATACGCAAGCAAGTAGTGCGCAGAGTTGGACTGCTAGTTCTAAGTGAAAAGAGAGAATAATGGGGAAAAAAATAAGGGAAAAAGAACGCAAAAAAGAACGTATCGGAACGATTCCCGAAGGATGATCGAACTGGGGGTCGAACCCAGGACCTTATCCGTGATATAATCAGATTATATGTGAAGGATACGTGATAACCACTACACCATTCAACCGAATTCTTGAAAGATCGGCTCATTATCATAGTCTAAGATGTGTGATTCTGAGAGGGGCTGGAGAGGGGCGTGTGGAGCGAGTCAGTTCTGCATCCTATTTTGTGGCGCGAAGGATGGATACGTGTAGTCGTATGTGGCTGACGACGCCACAGCTAGCGGGCACCAGATGGCAAAACCCACCTCAAAAGATATCGATGAAAGCTTGACTGACAGAATGCTTGAATTGTTGCTGTGGCTGTGTCTTATAGCCTTGTGCATACTTACTAGTGACAGATGTCCCGTTCTCGTCATCAAGGTATCTTGCTGCGTCTCACTTCGTATGATTGCGGGATCAGGCATATCGCAAGGGATGCTGGACGCTTGGGTAAACATGCACGGGAGAGCACTTGACAAGGAGGCAGGCAGGCAGGCATGGGCATGAACTCGTGGCTGAGTGTTTAAGCTTTCCATGACTAGTCGAGAGACTCAGATCTAGATGCGCAAGCACCATGAAACTTTATTCTATCGATACTCGTGATTGGCTGACTGGCAACGGAAGACAGCAAGACAGCTAGCCATTGCCTCTACCGCTCTCAATCTCAATCTCAGGGTGTAATCAATCAACACTACTTACCTGACGTGTGGGAGATTGTCGATGAATGACGAACAGTGGTGGATGACATCACGGCGGCAGCAGGCTCGTGCTGCTGTGCATGGCTGGAGTATATGACCATCAACCCTCCCTCGAAATACCAAACTGCTCGTGGGACACGTCACTAACGAGCAACGACATACGGTGAGCGTTCGATCGATTATTAACCGTGAAGTTTGCTCGGATAGGTCCATCCTTTTCGTTCGGAGGCATGCTCTTCTACTGTAGAAGTTCGGTTTAATGAGAGGGAGGCAATACGACTTGTCCACCAAAAAGCTTGAGAGCTCTATCGCCTGCCGATCAGCACCACACGCTAACCTGCATCTTGTCTAGATGGCCCCGCCTGGCAGGGGAGTCCCCGGCAGATGACAAGCAGATGCTAGTGACATCACTGCTGCTCAGTGCTCAATGCGCCCGTGATGAACAGGAATGTTGAGCTGGCAAGCCCAGGCGCACGACAAGAAAACCTGATATTGAGACACAGCTCGCCAGCCATGCACCATGATCGAAGAGGCCCAATGACACCAATTGCTTAATTCTGCTACTCCTTGATGTGCCAAGGGTTTTTAAGAGGGCCGGAAACCACCTTACAGTTCGCCCGCTGCAGTGCAAGTCGCCGCTGCAATCCGCCATTCTCAATTTATTCCCTGCACTACGTTCCGGAACTGTTTCGCACCTAACCATTCCAGAGGCCGCCCAGGGTCGTTTCTTCATATTAGGTTACTACACCTTCGCCCAGCGTCGCAAACGCGAAATCTTCGAAAATTCAACCTCATACAACAGAATATTTATTACACCAGGTATAACCGCCCGAAATGGCAGCCATCATCTTGAAGCCGATCTTGAAAAAGGTCCTCGGCGAAACTATCGAGAACAAGTTCGGCCGTGAGGTTAGTATTCATTCCCTGATTCCTTTTGACCCACCCGTTCTTCTTGGCTCTTTCGCATCACCTATCGCGACCCCAGGATACCTGGAGTTGAGCCTTGGCTGACTGGAAACAACTTCGACAGGATCCGTACTTCGAGAGCGTACCTGCTAGAAGAATTGTCGGCAAGAAAGAGAAGGTGAAGAAGGTCCGTAAGGCCCTACCGCCTGGCCTCAATGAACACGATGCTATGGTCTTGACGAAAGTCAAGAGACGTGCCTATCGACTGGATTCCAGTTTGTTCAAATTATGTGGTATCCAGTTCGGTTGGGGCAGTGTCATCGGCCTTGTGCCAGTGTAAGTATTTTACTGGGCGGCGATCCATGTCCTATATGACTCGAATTCATTTGTCTAACTACTGGCTATAGCTTTGGTGACATAGTTGACGCTATGTTGGCGATGATGGTCGTGCGAACCTGCAAGCAGGTCGAGGGAGGCCTCCCTGCTAACGTCTTGATGAAGATGTACTTCTGGGTGATTGTGGACTTCATCGTCGGTCTGGTCCCCTTCGCGGGCGATGTCTTCGACGCCATGGTGCGCGCCAACACCAACAACGCCATCCTCCTCGAGGACCACCTGCGCGAGAAGGGCAAGAAGAACCTGAAGAAGGCCGGACTGCCGGTTCCCGACGTCGATCCCAGCGACCCCGATACCTTCGACCGCCAGCAGCGCGAATCCGAGAGAAGAGATCGGGATCACGTCTCGTCGCAGCCTCGTCGCAATGAGCGCATGACTACCGATAGCCACCGCCCTCAGTCATCGGGCGTCGCACCGGCAAAGCCCACGCGGCCCAGCGATGCTCGGGTGCGTGATGACCGCCGTAGCGGCGGTGGCAGCTTCTTCGGCTGGGGCAGCCGAAGAGAGCGTGCCGTCGATCCTGAGATGGGCGTAACCGATGATCGCCGCAGAACCGACGATCGCCCCTCCAGAAAGGCAAGCCGACGGGGCTAGTGGTCCTAACTGCTTTTTGCATCAGGAGGCTTTTGGGCCTGGAGAAGGATCAAGATCGATCAGACATGTGGGAAATACCAAAATGAGCAAAGTCACGTTTGTTTGCTCTGTGCATGAGATACGATATATTTTGTTTTCTTGGGATACCCATTAGAGGTACAGCGATGTTGTTTTCTACACATGACTGGCGAGTTGGCGATGCATTAATACGAGAGATATAAGGGCTAGATAATATACAAGCAAGGCCAAAGACAGATGGAAAGGAATGAAGTGATGTTTTAATTGGGATTGTCCTCGAGTACTAAGCTTTGAATAACGTAATACGTCAAGGCTGTTGATATACAGAAGTGAGAACGTGCACGCCTGACCCCAGATCAGGAAACGAGGATCCGAGCTCATGATGCCATTCTCGCAAGTCATGTACCTATCTAGATCGACGGAGCGTTCCAGAGAAACACGATCTATGGTAGATAGGTTCTGTGAGCTTCTGGGTAGTCTCACTATATTTGATCGTTAACTAGGTGAAAACCGCCCAAGTTGAATGCATATATAAAGTAACGTATGTAGTATGGCAAACTAGAAGTTGGTATGGAAATGACATAACTAAAGTTGGATCATCGATATTATCGTGAAGAATTAGGAGCTGTAACGGGCAGGTGGCTTCTGTACGCGGACCTCGCCGATTCAATACCGAGACGCGACCCACTCAATTGTCCCGAAGCTCTGGGCTAGATTGAGCCTCTTTTTTGGCCATTGCCACCTTCGAGCTAGATAAAGCATCAAATCGGGTTTATCGAGATCACTTTGAGATCAGACGCATTTACATACCCCCTTCCAAGATTGTCCGCATATACACATTGCCATCTTCCTCGAGAAATTATTGAGAAGAAAGAACAAACCAAAAATGGCGTACCGTTTCCTCCGCGCTGCTCGGCCGCTCTCCAACCTCCGGCCCACCACAACACTCATTACCACAACTCGCGCCGCCTCCAGCTTCGCCTCTTCCCCCGCACCCCCGCGACTGCCCGCCGAAGAGCAAGCCGAGTTCGAGCGCCTGCAGCGCACCGCCAACACCCAGCAAGGATTCAACCCGTCCTCGACGCCGACACCCGAGCCCTCCATCACGGTAAAAACGGCCACGACAGCCCCTGCGATCGGAGAGGACGAGGGCAGCACCATACAACCCAACGTGCCGCTGCGGAAGGGCGCGCCGCCCGAGTTTGAGGGCGAGACGAATCCCAAGACGGGCGAGGTCGGCGGGCCCAAGAACGAGCCGTTGCGCTGGGGTGCGGCGGGGGATTATAGCTTCAACGGACGCGTTACCGACTTTTAAGTCTCATGCTGGCCACTGAGATGGCTTAAGAACCGGCGTATCCTCCGCTCTTACACGAACTCGCGGCCATAGACACTACCTTGGGTCCCGCAACACGCGAATCTCCATCCCATCACATCACGGCGTTTTGGGTACATGGCCAAAATCAGGATGGCGTTTGTGTAGAAGTCGCGTTCACCACACATGAGGCATCCAGTCCCGTCGATAGTTAGATACAGACGTCACGGGTCATACCTGCAAGTTGGCCGACGCAAACGCAAATAGATGCTCGCAAACATACAATAGGTAGAGAGGCACAATTGCTCTAGAGGTGTATATGCTCAAACGACCTTGTATAGCATGGTAAATTCAATGCAGTCAACAGTTATATATGAATTACCCTGTTAGTTGGCACACTATGGTAATGTCATCCTATAAGACCATTTCCATAGAGCATGGCATGGTATAGTTGCTTGTAATGCTGTTGTTGGCTGTGGAGAAACACCTGATACGATGATCCAAGGATTCTGGGAATATCTAGAATTGGGCTGATAATCATTGCTAACTCCGGGCTAGGCCAGGTGAGACCGAGCTTGTGTCACAATACGCGTGGATCGGTTGGTGACTCAAGGAACAAAGATGTTAAAAACATTGCACTACCAAGGCGCTACGTAGTAATTTCAACATATGGACAACATTCCACCAGGGTGGCTCGGTGGGATCCCCCGCGTAAACCGATATGCCCGATGTGGTCCGCGGATTTCGCTATAGTTTTCCAACACGCCGATGATCGTCAGATTATGAGGATCGACTCAATTAATAATGTGTACATCAGCTTCTCATAAGCATAGCAAAGCAGAGCAAAACAAAGCAAAGGCCTCGTATAACTCCGTAGTTCCGTTGGGAAGACCAAGGAGCCGAAACCAATGGTTCGGTGATAGCTCTGTTCGGTGGGTTGTTATCAGATCCGAGCTTGATGGTAACAGGCATGAAGACGCGTCTTGGGATCTGGACAAAAGCGCGTCGAGCTGGGGCTAATCCCTGCCATGCTTTACGTACTATAGACACATCCCAGAAGAGAGCAGAGGGGCCGAGCAGGGCGCCGAGCACTTTCTGGTCGCTCTGAGCGGGCGTAAGCGAAATGGATGATGGATGGGCGTGCTTCAGGCGCGTTTCTCTGACAGGATCAGGTCACTAGAACGTATCCATTGCTGGCAAGCTAGGTGGGGAGTAGGAGGAGTAGCGGGCGTAGTGGGAGTGGTGAAGAGGAACCCCCTGGCAACGCGTGAAAAATGGCAGTGGCTGGCGGGGCTAGTTTGCTCTTTGAGTGTGCAGAGCGTGTCAGCGTGTAGAGTCTTTTGCCCGGAGAGTCTAAGACAAGAGACAAGCTGCAAACGCGTCTTCGGAGCCGACCCACATATTCTTTTTGACGCGATCTCAAGACCAGCTATTAAAAGTCGGGTCGCGCTCCTGTCAAAGCCAAATTCATACAGCATCACTTCAACAACACACTCTTCAAACCACTTTACACGCAAACCCCTCGACGCGGTAAATTCATATCCAATTCCTCGCCTCCAGTGTCTCTCTCATCACACTCTCTCCATCCTCCATTCCTTTTCACTTCCACAACCACATACCACAATGGCCTCCACCATCACACCCTCTAAGAAGGTATGTCCATGACGTCTTGACGCTACCACGCGCTCTCTGCCCCAACAAAGAAATTTGCAACTAACGCGTCACACAAATAGGTTGCTGAGTCGATTGAGGCATTCAAGATGGAGTCTCCCGTCAAGAAGCTGGACCTGTCCGCTGGCAAGGAGAACACTCCCATTGGTACCGAAGTTGTCGAGTCCAAGCCCGAAGTCACAGAGAAGTCCGTCGTCAAGGACGTCAAGGGCGGCGTTGCCCCCACAATCAAGCCCGAGGAGGCCGATGAGCCCATCCTCCGCGAGAACCCCTCTCGCTTCGTGCTCTTCCCCATCAAGTACCATGAGGTAAGTTAGACGCGTTCTTCACGCGTAAAGTGGCCCCCCCACACGCGACCCCAGGCTAATCCCCGAACTATAGATCTGGCAAATGTACAAGAAGCACGAGGCTTCTTTCTGGACTGCTGAGGAGATTGATCTGTCCAAGGATATGCACGACTGGACCAACAAGCTTACCGACGATGAGCGCTACTTCGTCTCCCACATCCTGGCCTTCTTCGCCGCTTCTGACGGTATTGTCAACGAGAACCTGGTCGAGCGCTTCAGCGGTGAGGTCCAGATCCCTGAGGCCCGCTGCTTCTACGGCTTCCAGATCATGATGGAGAACATCCACTCCGAGACCTATTCCCTGCTCATTGACACCTACATCAAGGAGACCGCCCAGCGTGAATACCTCTTGAACGCCATTGAGACCATCCCCTGCATTCGCAAGAAGGCTGACTGGGCCCTGCGCTGGATCACCGACAAGAAGTCCACCTTCGGTCAGCGTCTCATTGCTTTCGCTGCCGTCGAGGGTATCTTCTTCAGCGGTGCTTTCGCCTCCATCTTCTGGTTGAAGAAGCGTGGTCTGATGCCTGGTCTCACCTTCTCCAACGAGCTCATCTCTCGTGACGAGGGTCTCCACACCGATTTTGCCTGCCTGCTGTTCTCTCACCTGAACAACCGCCCCAGCAAGGCTGTCGTCCAGGAGGTCATCACCGACGCCGTTGCCATCGAGAAGGAATTCTTGACTGAGGCTCTCCCTTGTGCCCTGCTCGGCATGAACGCCGACCTGATGAAGCAATACATCGAGTTTGTCGCTGATCGTCTCCTGGTCGCTCTCGGCAACGAGAAGGTCTACAAGTCCAGCAACCCCTTCGACTTCATGGAGAACATCTCCCTGGGTGGCAAGACCAACTTCTTCGAGAAGCGTGTCGGTGACTACCAGAAGGCCGGTGTCATGGCCAGCACCGTCAAGAAGAACGACGACACGCCCGAGCCTCAGAACGAGAACGGTGGTGACTTCACCTTCGATGATGACTTCTAAACAAGTCGCTTCGATGGCTAGCTGTTGTTGCCTACTCTTCTCCTTTTTGACGATACCCCCTCCTTCTTTGCGGATAGACCCACACACTTGTGTATATTTGCTCATGGTCTTTTCGGGCGCGAACTCTCTTTTCTAATGCTTCTTATCCTCACATTGCATTGCACTGCGAAAAGCATTTGGGAAGGCTGGCGAGCAAAACCCTGCCAGTTGCAACCCCTCAAGGTTGCCGAGGCGGGAGCTAGCACATATTCTCTCATCTCCTATAGTATGCATTTTTTCTTGTTTGATGTTGGCGAGGCCGATGTTGGTTATAGATACAACCAGCGTCTCATGATACAGGCGTTCCGGGGCAGGCAGGGAAATGATATTGTGGCCTCACCCTCCTTTGGGGTGTATGGCGATGTAAAGCAATGGGGAAAACGAGATAACGTCTGGTTAATGTTGGTGTATTAGTATAGTAGTAGTACACGCGTGGTGCGAAGAAATCACAAGATATCAAACAAATCATCATTACCTTGCATTACTTTGTGAGATTTGCTATTTGGACACGCTTTTTAGAACTCTAAATATCCCGTCTCTGCAATACGAGCGAAATCTTTCGAAGGCCCCTATTATTGGCTTACAGACAACACTGTTTGCACATAGTGTGCTGTTATCCATGGCTCATATCATATGCTTCAACAGATCAAATAACAATTGGCATGTCATCGTTTCATTATTCGTTCTTACGAGGCTCTATTTCTTGCCCTTCTTCTTCTTCCCCTTTCCGCCACCGCCACCAGCCGCTGGTGTTTGCTGCTGCACTGCGGGCGCTGCCGTAGTCGCCGCCGCCGCCTCGCTCTTCTCCGCCGCGGGGGTGCCCTCCTCGGGCGCGTCGGCCATGATCTCCTCCTTGAGCTCGGGCAGGCCGGCCATGGGCCGGCTGAGCTTGCCCAGGCACAGGATCAGCCGCGACACCTCGGCCGCCTTGGTCGTCTTGTACTTGAGCGTGACGCCGCTGAGGGGGTCGTAGGTCTTGAGGGTCAGGGAGCCGCGCGCCGGCTTCGCGGTCGGCGTGGGTGCGTCGGCGTCGGCGCCGGCTTTCGGTTTGCGCACTTTGGGGACTTTGATGGCATATTTGGTCGTGATGCGCGTCTGTATGTATACATGTGAGCGGTGGTGCGTTAGAGACGAGCGGGAGAGGAGGGGAGAGTGACGCCTGAGGCGTTGCTGGGGCGAGAATGGGCGTGGTGTAGTAGCTTACGGTCGTCGGGCGCGCTTCGAGGAGACGCTGTGACTCCCGTAGCCATTCTTCGGATTTGGCGTAGTGTGGCATTTTGAGAGGGAGGTGGTTTGGTAGGTAGAGTAAGTGAGACGATAGGCCGGCAGGGACGAGTGATGTCGACGCCTTCGCTAATTGAGTGTCCTAAGAATGTATGCAATGCAGCGATGATACTAGTGTCGTGTATCTTGGGCAGTTGGCGTCGCCGGGCGCAAGATGAATTGGTTCGCTATATTTTCAGCGGGCTTCGTGGATCTTTGCTGTGCTCCAAATGGGTGGTGGTTGACAGTGACAGATGCACAAGGCTTCCTCCATGGGCTGGCTACTTTTGGGGAATTTTTGTGACGATTAGTGGGGTCGCCAGCAGAGCCGCCTTTTCAAATCGCGGGGGGGTTGTACATGGACAGCTCCTCAACTTCATACACATTGAAACATGGACATGTGCCTGCTTTGTTTGCTTAAAAGTCGATCTGTGCTGACCTGCATCTGCATCTTTTTCCCCATATCATAATAACTTCTTACGAGACTGCTCCGGAAGTTACGGCCTGTCGAAATCACGGAACGAGTCCAACAAGTTCAGCCAATACTCATGCTGGCTGGTCTCCAGGATGTATGAAGCTCAACATGGCTGCGCCAGCTACCGTACCGGTCTTCTGTACAAAATGGGTATCAACGAAGTCTAATCATGCAGCAAATAATGGGCAGTAATGATTCTTCTGTGTACTAGGTTCTCATTCAATCTGGCTATACAACATTGCTATTGTTCTATCGTTCTAACCAACCGTGATCTCACTACAAATGTTATACCGCAATTGCTTTCCATGGTTTGCTGATCTTGGTGCTTGGCGAGAGCAGCAAGCAATAAGCTCTGAAAGCTACAGGGGTGCTCTGGAGCTTGTAGTCGCAGCTGCCCCCCTCCCCCACATGCGCTGGCTAAGTTCAACGAAAGTGTTCCGCCAACCAGGCTGGAATGAAGCCTCGTCTTCTTATCATCAAGCATTTCAATAATTCCAATACTCACCAAGAATCTCGGCATTGAGCAGTCATTCGACTCCGCGCATCACCGCTTCTGAAGTAGCCGTGGTCGCAAGATACAACCTATCCACACACCGACTTTTGCGCCCAATCGAAGAACCAGCATCACTGAGATCCGACCTCTGATCATGTCGTCCACGCCAATGGACCTGGACTCTGGTTCAGGCTCGTCGCGTGCGAATGGCACTCCCTTGTCCTCCCTCAACATAACGCGCACACTCCCAAACAACGTACCGAGCACTACTGCCACCTCAGAAATCATTGGGAAGTTCGCGCCAACAAGAGTAAGTACTCACCGTTCTTGGCTTCAAGGTGACGCGCCCTGACCGTGGACAGTTACACAAACGCGATGGCAGACCGCATATCCTGAGCCTCGACTACGACGACCCCGGCGAGTTGCTCATGACCTCGGCGAGTGACGAAACCATCCAGATCTACAAAGTACGCGAGGGAAAACACGACAAGCAATTACTCAGTAAGAAGTATGGCGTGAAGCTGGCCAAGTTTACGCATAATAGCTCTGGCATCATCTACGCGAGTACGAAGGTGAATGGTATACAGCCCCTCAAGCTTGAGAATAGGAACGGGAATCAATGCTCACAATGCTGCAGATGCTATCCGATATCTCACAACCCATGACAATTCCTTTGTACGGTACTTCGAGGGACACACGGACACTGTTACTTGCCTCGCCATGCACCCGGGCAACGACGAATTCATTTCGTGCAGTAAAGATAATACGATACGACTTTGGGAGGCCGGCACTAAAAACGCGATTGGTTCTCTTCAACTAAATTCACCATATCTCGCAGCGTATGACCCAAGCGGCGACGTCTTCGCCGTGGCGTCCCCGACTGCTGGCCAAATTTTACTCTACAGTCGGCGGGCATGGGACAAGGCGCCATTTTCAACTTTCGATGTCGTCGAGAGCTGCGTGTTTGCCGACTACGACCACGTCAATACCGGCTGGACAAAGCTTGAGTTCTCCAACGACGGCAAGAACATACTCCTGGGAACCAATGGCGGCGGCCATTTCTTACTCGACTCATTCAAAGGCAACATGCGCGCCTATCTCCGAAAGCCCGAGAAGGGCATAAGCCGGCTTGCGGCGGGCGAAGACCGTGCCACGAACGGAAGCTCTACAATGGTCGAGGGCAGCGGCGACGTCTGTTTCACCAGCGATGGTCGCTACGTCATTGGCGGATCGGGCGACAATGTCGTTGTTTGGGACACCTTGGGGCAAGTAGACGGAGACAAGGCCTTAGATCCGATACACAAGCTTGATAACGACAAACGACGAGCTGCCGTCGTCGCTTGGAGCCCGAGGCACAACTTTTTCGCCACCGCTGACCAGGACTTGGTAATGTGGCTTCCTCATCTGGATGATTAGTCTGATGCGGATGAGGCAGATGTACCCTCGGATTCTGTACCAGATCTCGTATCCGATTCCGCATCGTCATCGGAATCTGATTTAGATTCTTCTTCCGATGGTGGTATAGAGCCATCCTTTTTTTTTGGCTCTTGAATGACGAATATGCCTCTGAGAACGAAGATGCTTGAGGACTGTTCCATTGTCTACAGTCCATGCGTCTGTCTACATAGAATGGCGTGTAAATTACTTAACGGGATAGCGATAGTTAATTCTACCCAGCGCGATAATTAAGTTAATCAATAACATAGCCAAATTGGTCCACATACCTAGGTACAGACGCATCTATCCCCTTAACTGCGAAAGCGCTGCTTCCACTATGATATGTCAAATCATCTCATGCTGCTGGAAAACGTCCAAGAAAATGTCGAACAGTCACGATGCCGTGTGTCATTGCCTTCTAGTATACATCCTTTAGTGGTTTCCTTTACAGTATTTCTCTCCATGTTACATCAATGGTTTTATATCGGCGCTGATCTCGGACGGTCGTGCCAAAGACTCTCATAGCGATTGGCCAGGTATTCTCCCAAAGAGCGACGAAGGGCCCCATGGCACAGGCAACATTATTGTCACAATAACAGCCGTTTCGTCTTTTGTCCCCCTTGGTCGGTCAGCATCCCAACGCCGACTAGCCAGCACCAGCGGTCGCCCCCTATTTGCCTCCCTTGGCTCCCTTGGCGCCCTTGCCCTTGCCCTGCGCGCCGCGGCCCTTGTTGGAGCTGAAGACGTTGCGGGAGCGGCGCCAGGCCTCGACGAGGTGCTCGACGTTGCCCATGTCGTGGCGGGGCTTGCGCATGAAGTAGAGGCGGGCGCGGCGGGCGCGCTTGGGCCGCCGCCAGATGATCTCGATGCCCAGCACGTTGGGGCTGTAGATCTTGTACCACATCTCGACGCCGACCTTGGTCAGGTGGTTGCGCAGCAGGATGGCCGTGTCCACGCCCGCCCGCTTGATCGACAGGCACACGCCCGCGAAGGGCTCGCCCCGGTTCGTCGTCACCTGCAGCACGTCGCCCGGCTTGGCGGCGTCCGGGTTCTTCTTGGAGAAGAGCGCCGTGCGCGCGCCGCTCCGGTCCAGGCGCCGGATCTGCTGGGCGTGGTACGAGATCAGGGGGTTCGGGTGCTCGGCGCGGGCCGAGGGCGGGGGTGCGTAGACGGCGAAGGCGGTGCGGATCGGCTTGACGGGGTTCCGGGACGGGATGACGTCTAGTGATGAGGGTAAGTGGTTTGTTTCTTATGGACCAAGATTCGGGCAGACATACGGAATTTGGTGGGCTTCTGCGCTGCCAGAGTCGAAACCGGCGGTGGTATGGATGATGATGTTGCCGCTGTCTCTGATGGGGTCGTCTCTGTGGCCATTGAACGAACAATGAACTGCTGCGCCTGCCGATTCCTTCGGAGGAGGGACTTAAGGGGCCCAAGGGGCCGCCTCACTGGTTGTAGCATCTTGGATCTGTGTGGTGTGGTGTTGCGGGAGCTCGTGAAGACGAATTCCTTGTCACGAGGGCGAAGCTCTGGCTTGCTGGATCTCGAAATTCTGCAGTTGCAGGGGCCGCAGAGAGTGGCAGAGGCGCTGTCTGATTGGCCCAGAAAATTGGGGGCCAAAGGTTGTTCCGGGTGCGGATCGCGGGTCGAGCTACCCCAGGGTCGCGAATTGGTGGTACATGGAAATTTCTAAAGTGCCAATTGGATAGCGGGACAGTTGGAGGGCCAATTCCTACCTAGGCGACGACGGCTTTCACGACCACTCCCTTTGTGACGACAGATTTGTAGCAAAGATCTGTTGTACCCGAATTCAAGATGTCGAGGAGATCGATAATAGGCGCCCTGAACGCCAGCAATTGTGCGTTCGAGGCGGCCACGAGGCGGATAGCGACAAATCAGATTCGAAGCTTCAGCTCAACGCCGTCGAGAAATGGTATGCAGCTCTCGACACAATTATCTGCGAAGAGCGACTTCGCAATGCTAACTGGGTTACCTTTGCAGCACAGCAAGTAGCGCATTTCACGCCCACATCGTCACCCGAGCTCGACGAACTTCTCTCGACGATTCGCATGAAGATCATCCTCCCCTCATACCTGTCCTTGACGCAGCGCAAGCAATTGATGTCAAAACGCTATGAGAAGAAACTGGCCGCGGACCCCGTCATTATCGATATCGATGGCGAGATTCTCAAGTTCCGCTACCTGGCCCCACTGTCCGGCGGGCTGCCGAACACGCAAAAGTCCGTCATGAAGGCCGTCACGGCTTTTGAGACTGAAGACGACTTCGTCAACCTGCGCCCTTTGCTTGAGGGCATCCACAACACACACCGGAAGCTCGACGTCAACTTCTGGACCAAGATGACCCGGGTGGTGGGATCTAAGGGCCGTATCTACGAGATGATCGAGCTCGCCCGCCGGGCGAAGTGGACGGGCTACCGGTTGGATGACAGCGAGAGGGTCAACGAGCTGCTCCTGTACGTGCAGATGAAGGCGGCTGACGGTGGCTGGCGCAAGAGCGAGACGGAGAAGGCCCTGCGCTGGTCTGAGATGATCATCGAGCTCCTGCAGACCGAGGCGCACACGCCCAAGTCGTCACAGGCCTCGTACGGCCTGGAGTACGACCCGCAGGTCCTGCTTGCGCCCTTGAATCTGGCCTCCTCCCTGGTGGTCAAGGCAGGTGTGGAGACCGAGGATATCCTGGAGAAGGTAACCAAGTACGCCAGAAATATCGTCCGGCTGTGGCCCGAGGGCAAGCAGCTAAAGGAGCTGCACCAGCCCGAAGCCTACGAGGCCCGGAACGACATGGCCTACCTTACAGTCCCCAACAAATTCGTGACCATGGCGGCCCCGCTGCTCCATGGTTTGGAGTCGGCCGTGCAGGTGGTCAAGGACCCCGAACTCCTCCGCCAATTACAAGCACGTCGCGACGTATTAGCTGCCGAGGTGCAGAGCGCGCGAAAGTCTGCTCAAGCCGAGGGTAAGACAGCCCGTGGCGAGAGCGTATATGGCAAGTTCTTCGGCGCATGAGTACCATGAACTCGTTGTATGTATGTAAAGATAAACAAAAACCTAGACATCGACTACACTGCACAAGCATGCGAGGCATATGTAATACCACAAATGTACCAATTGTCTATATGCAATATCTACTGAACCATCCGAGTGACAAATAGCTCGCTATGTACAAATGCTACAAGCTAAAGATCGTCTCATAACTCTCCACTTTTACAGGCCCTCTACGGCAGCACAATGTACTTCTCCAAGTGCTTTGGTATCGCACCCAGCAGGTTCTTGCTCTCTAGCCATTTCCGCGAGAAGAGGCGGTCGGCGTACCGGTATGCGCCATCGCACAGAACCGTCACCACCGTGTGGCCAGGGCCCATCTTCTCGGCAACCTCCTTGGCCGCCACCACGTTCAAGGCGCTGCTGGCGCCCAGGTACAGACCCTCTTCGTCGAGGCACCGGTACACCATCTCGATACTCTTCTCGTCGCTGATGTTGAGACTGCCATCGAGTGCTCCGGACTCCATCTCGGGGGCCAGGTTGTCGGTGATGCGGCCCTGGCCGATGCCCTCGGTGATGCTGGATCCGGATCGGTCCTTGAGCTGTCCACCAGACTCCATGTACGAATGCAGGACCGATCCTGGCGGGTCCGCCAGGAAGGACTTGACACGACCCTCAGAGACTTGCTTCAGGTAGGCCGTAATGCCAGCCAGGGTGCCCGCAGTACCGGTAGCGCAAGTGAAGGCGTCGACCTTGCCGCTCGTCTGCTCCCAGATCTCGGGGCCCGTGGTCTCGACGTGGGCGCGGCGGTTCGCCGTGTTGTCGAACTGGTTGGTCCAGACGGCGGCGCCTTTGCCCTGTTCTTCGGTCAGGCGCTCGGCGTGCCGGCGCGCCTGGTGGTTGTAGTTCTCGGGGTTCTCGAAGGCGACGGCGGGGACCGGGTAGACCTCGGCGCCCAGCAGGCGCAGCAGGTCGATCTTGCCCTGGGACTGCGTGTTGGGCATGTAGATGACCAGCTTGTACCCCTTGGAGCGGCACACGTGCGCCAGGCCGATGCCCGTGTTGCCGGCCGTGCCCTCGACCACGGTCCCGCCGGCCTTCAGCAGGCCGCGCTCCTCGGCGTCGAGGACGACGTAGTGGGCGGCGCGGTCCTTGATGGAGCCGCCCGGGTTCATGAACTCGGCTTTGCCCAGGACCTCGCACTTGGTCTGCTCGGAGAGTTTGTTCAGGCGGATCAGAGGCGTGTTGCCGATGGCTAGTAGAGCGCAGAATCTCGGTCAGCTCGGGAAAGTCTCGATTGTAAGACGGCGAGACAGAAACAGTCGCCGGCGCATTGCAGCAACATTGAAGTTTTGTGACTACATACCCTCTGTCAAGCCCCTAGATACGCCTTGCGCCTTGGAGATGGCGATACTCCTCGGGGAAGGCGGGTGAGCTGCAGCCGGGGTGACCGCCCTCCGGGCCGTGGTGGTGGCGAACCGACGGACACTTTGGCGGAACATGGTCGCGATTGAAGTCACGAATTTGAGGGGGACGACTAAATGGCGCTCAAAACATCAAGTAGAAAAGAAGCATATACGAAACACAAATGCAGCCAGCCAGCGGTAGTGTACCCAGGTTAGGTAGTCTATCGGCTTAGAAATGTCAAGTATATAGTGGGGTCCTTGTCGCCGGTCAGAGGCCGAAGCATCTGCCTCTGCCAGGGAGAGAGAGCACGCCATCGCATTGAAGCGAAGCAGCTTAACGACGCAACTCAATTAATTGCCCACCCCACCAATAGCTCGGGCGTAAGACCGGGACCCCGTCCCAGTACCTAAATTGAACCTGGCTACCTAACCTAGGTAGCTGAAACCTGCACCTGCTGCACCTCACCTAGCAAGCCTGAGCCTTGAGGACTGACTTTGTTTTATTCGTAGTGCTGTGCGGATTAGTGACGGGTAACTAGAAGTGTGGCTGGTACTCACTCCGTAGCGGTACCTCTTCCCAGCTTCCAGCTTCCAGCTTCCAGCACCCAGCACACAGCAACTAAGGTTAACAGGGAAGCTGCGAATGAACTTCCCCCACGCCAAACCCAAAAAGCCCCCCGTTTATTGATTCGCGATTTTGACGCGTCTCGTCTCGTCGCTGCCGCTTTTTCGTCTTAGCGACGAATTGATGCCCTGCTACCTACCTAGAAAGTACTCCGTAGTACGCCACTCTTTTTTTGACCATTTGCCCATAACATACATACCATGCCGAACAGCTGTCACCACTGAGTACGACTACAATATATGCGATTTTGCGCGACAGTCTTTTCATCGAATTTGCGACTAGTATCGCGCTGCCCGATTGGCAGCAACCCACGCGACCATGTATATCAAGCAGATCATCATCCAAGGCTTCAAGAGGTGCGCACCGCTAACCTCCCCTTCGCCAACGCCAGACTGGCACCCTGCCTCTCTCATCCACAGTGCGCAAGATATACTGATATGCATACAACAGTTACAAGGACCAGACCGTCATCGAACCCTTCTCGCCCGGCACCAATGTCGTCGTCGGCCGTAACGGTTCCGGTAAGAGTAACTTCTTCGCGGCTATCCGCTTCGTTCTGAGCGATGCCTACTCCAATCTGGGTCGCGAGGAGCGACAAGCCCTGCTGCACGAAGGTTCCGGCTCGGCCGTCATGTCCGCCTATGTCGAGATCATCTTCGACAACAGCGACGAGCGGTTCCCCACCAACGGCAAGGAGGTCACTCTGCGGCGCACAATCAGCTTGAAGAAAGATGAGTGGTCAATCGACAAGAAGGCCGTCACCAAAAAGGAGGTCATCAACATGCTCGAGTCGGCCGGTTTCTCAAAGTCCAACCCTTACTATATCGTGCCCCAGGGTCGCGTTACCACCCTGACCAACATGAAAGAGTCCGAGCGTTTGGCCTTGATGAAGGAGGTAGCCGGTACCAAAGTTTACGAGGAGCGCCGCACCGAGTCGCTCAAGATCATGACCGATACCAACCACAAACGGGAACAGATTGACGCCCTGCTGCAATCGGTCAAGGATAAGCTCGACGAGCTCGAGGAGGAGAAGGACGAACTGCGCGATTACCAGAACAAGGATCGCGAACGAAGATGTCTGGAATACGCCTACTACCACCAAGAGCAAGTTATGGTCCAGGAGCAGTTGGAAAGACTGGACGACGACCGACAAGCGGGTATTGACGACACCGACGAGCGTCGTGATGTGTATAATGCCGGCGAAAAAGTCATTGCTCAACTAGACTCGGAAATTCACAAGCTCCAGCAGCAACTAGAGCTACTTCGGCTGGACAAGCGACAATTGGACGAAGACCGGAGAGAGGCATCCAAGACAAAAGCCAAGGCCGAGCTAGCTGTCAAGAGCCTGTCAGATAGCGCATCTGCGCAACAGCAAGCCCGAGACCAACATGATGCTGAGATGGGAGAGGTGAGGGCGGCCATCGCCTCCAAAGAAGCCGAGCTAGCGAAAATTACCCCGGAGTTCGAGAAGCGAAAGCGGAAGGAGACGGAGATCAAACAACAATTGGACGCGGCCGAGGCGACTCGACAGCGACTCTTTGCCAAGCAGTCGCGTAGCAGTCAATTCAAAACCAAAGCTGAGCGAGACGCCTGGCTGAAGAAGGAGATAAACGAGTTGAATATCACCTTGAGTCAACAAAAAGCCAATCTTCTGGACGCTGATGAGGAGGTCAAGGAAATCGAAAAATCCATCAAACAACTGGAGCAAGAAATCGCCGAGCTCAGGGCCAGGAACGAAGGATTCGGCGCCAAGCGACTGGCCCTGGCCGACGAGGTCGCCAACGCCAAGGACGTCTACGACAAACTGGACGAAGAGCGAAAGCTGCTCCGTCGAGAAGACGACAAGGTGGGCACCATCATGGAAAATTGCCGGTCTGAAATGAAGCGTGCCGAGGGTGAACTCTCTCATACGATGGATGGTGCCACATTCCGCGGCCTCACAAACGTGCGGCGGATGCAGCAAGAACAGAAAATCGAGGGAGCGTATGGCACACTGGCAGAGCTCATGAATGTGAGCGAAGCCTACCGGGTGGCTGTAGAACAGATTGCAGGCACTAGTCTTTTCCACTATGTGGTGGACAACGAACAGACGGCGACCTACTTTGTCAATCAGCTTGAGAAAACCCGCGGTGGCAGAGTCACATTCATGCCCTTGAGCAAGTTGCACCCGAGGCCGGCCAATCTCCCTCGGGCCAACGATGCCGTCCCCCTAATCAGCAAGATTGAGTTCGACCCCGAGTTCGAGAAGGCGTTCCAACAAGTATTTGGCCAGTCGGTATTATGTCCCAATCTCACTGTTGCCGGCCAATACGCTCGGAGCCATAACGTCGACTGCATAACTCCCGATGGTGACATCGCAGCCAAGAAGGGGTCCATGACGGGTGGTTATATCGACCCGAGCAAGTCTCGCCTAGAAGCCGTCCGCGCCGTTAGTAAACTCCGGGAGGAGTTCGAGGAGCTCGTTAAACAGTCCTCGGATATCAGGAAAAATATCGAGAAGAAGGACCAGGAGATTACACGCGCTACGGGAGAACAGAAGAAGTTGGATCTGGAGCTCAGCAAGATGGACAACGGCTACGGCGCTATGTTGGCAGAGCTCAATGCCAAGAACAATCAAATTGTTCGGGAGCAAGACCGCCTTGAGGCAGCCATGAAGCGACGCAATGCGGTCGACAGGAACATGAAGGAATTCGGCGAAATGCTGAGTGCTCACGAGGCAGAGTTGGCAGTTGACTTCAAGAAAGCATTGACTGCCAACGAGGAGCGGCAGCTTGAGGACCTAAGTACGAGTGTACAGGACTTGCAGAAACAATGGAACGAGACCAGCAGCGCCCGTCGCGATATAGAATCACGCAAGCAGATCCTCGAGGTTGAGCTGCGCTCGAATCTACGTCTCAAGCTGGATCAGCTGACAGCCCAGGCCTTCGAAGGCGGCTCTTCTCGGGGCAGCGGCGACCTCAAAGAGGCGCGCCGCGAGCTTAAGAAGGCGCAGACAGCGGCTGCTACAATTGAGCGGAAGATCCAGGCCACCGAGGAGCAGATAGAGGCCGATTCTGTACGGATTGAAAACCTGGAGGAGCAGAAAGCTGCGAAGGAGACCGAACAGCAAGAGCTCGCGAGGGAGATCGCCAAACAGCAGCGGAAAATGGAGAAGAGTATTCAAAAGAAGGCATTGCTCACCACGAGGGCTGCCGATGCCTCCAAAACTATCCGTGATCTCGGTGTACTGCCCGAGGAGGCTTTTGAGAAATACGAGAACATGACACAGGAGAAGGTAAGTTTCTCTCGAGCTATATAAGTTTGGGAAGTATATGTCCGCTAACCCTTTTGGTGTCAACTAGGCGTCGTCTCGTCTCATGAAAGTCAAAGAAGCCCTCAAGAAGTACCAGCACATCAACAAGAAGGCGCTGGACCAGTACAACAGCTTCACAACAGAGCAGGACCGCCTCCTCAAGCGCCGCAAGGAGCTGGACCAGTCGCAGGATTCCATCGAGGAGCTCGTGGCGCATCTGGACCAGCGCAAGGACGAGGCCATAGAGCGCACGTTCAAGCAGGTCTCCAAGGAGTTCGCCACCATCTTCGAGAAGCTCGTGCCCGCCGGTCACGGCCGCCTCGTCATCCAGCGCCGCGCCGACCGCCGCATGGACCCCGAAGACTCGGACGAGGAGCAGCGCGGCTCCATCGAGAATTACACGGGTGTCGGCATCAGCGTGTCTTTCAACTCTAAGACCCAAGATGAGCAACAACGTATCCAGCAGCTGTCCGGTGGACAAAAGAGTAAGTTTTTCCATGTCCCATCCATCCATCCCGACATGCCATCAACCCCTGTCGTAGTCCGCGAAGACCCCTAATAGAATGGAACGCTAACAAGAAGCCCGCAAACAGGTCTTTGCGCCCTCTGCCTCATTTTCGCCCTTCAGCAGGCCGAATCCTCTCCCATGGTCATCTTCGACGAGGTAGACGCCAACCTGGACGCTCAGTACCGTACCGCCGTCGCTAGTCTGCTCGAGTCCATCTCCAAGGAGGCCGGCACCCAGTTCATCATCACCACTTTCCGCCCCGAAATCGTCCACGTCGCCGACAAGTGCTACGGCGTCCTGTTCCGCAACAAGAACTCCAATATCAATGTTGTCAGCACGGAGCAGGCCCTCGACTTCGTCGAGAACCAGGCTCCCAGGTAGAGGCAGCTTGAATGATGTGGAGGAGAGACGGAGGTTGGAAGACATCATCATTCTGTAGGCTATGTGTTGGACCAGAATATTCTGGGTTCAAGCTGGCCATCTCTTTATACCGTCGGGGTATGCAATGATGAAAGTAGCGCAAGTGGGTTGACTGACGATCATGGGGTTGGTTTGGGTGTTCTTCCTGATTGTATAAATAGATGAGGAAGGAAGGATTACTTTTTCCACAGCGACGATTGTTTTGACAGAATACTGGAGGATGCTTCGGTTTTGTTTGCTTGTCTCGTTCTGGTGGCCCTTCAGAATACCGTAGCATATAGCTTGTTCTACATGTAATGCTTTCGTTCGTCTATACTCAATGCAAGCTTCATAAATCAAAAGGGAAGAAAGGTACTCTTTAACAGTCATTGTTCTGAGCTATGCTATGCTATCTCTCCTGTATCCAGGCCTTGGTCAGATCAGAATCGTGAGCAAAGCCAGCCAGGAGATATCTACATCAACATATGGGACTCGGTTCAGACTAGCACTTTGGTTGTTGTACAAAGCCGCCAGTCTCGACTCGGTAGGCGAGTAGTAGACTGATTATGGCCTGATCTTCATCATGCTTGGGTCAGGAAGAACCAAAGCCTCAGGTATCTCAGGTGTCCCCAGACCATGCTTTCGTGGTATTTCGCTTAGTGCAACCTGCAAGTGCCCTCGAAATCTAAAGAGAGGGCCAGAAAAAACAGAAAATGAAAAGACGCGCAAATCCTCGTGCCTCTGTCATGCAAGCGTGAGGGAACCTACCGAGTATACAGTGACTCGGAATCTCATCTCTGCTTCGAGATGCACGCTGATGCAAAGAAGGTATTTTACCCATGTCTAAGAGCAACCAAAGCCAAAACCTCTATCCTCGACGCCAACTTTTTGCCGTTTTGTTTCTGCGGACGTGAATACGAGAAGCAGTTCATAAGCCTGCTTTCGGGTACGCTTTTACGGATTAATGTACCGTGATGGCATGAATAGATTACCATCGTCGGTTTCCTAGAGGCATATCGTTAGCACCGGTGTGTCCGCCGCCACGATGACCTGAACGTTACGTCAGTACGAGACTGATGATCGGCAAAGGGAATCGGAATCATGGAATGAAATGGAAAGAAAGCTTACCTCTACCGCCACGGCCACCTCCCCAGCCACGGCCGCCGAAGCGACCGCCACCGCCGCCACCGTACCGAGCCATCTCGGCAAGCTTGGGGTCGATCTGCTGCTTTGCCTCTGTCAAAACATTGACCAAATCACGAGCCTGCTTCGAGTCTGTATTCTGTTAGTAAGCTTGCCATGATAGAAGCTTGGGAGAGGGGAGTGACTCACTGTCAGTGGTGAAGAGGGTGATGGCCGTGCCTGTTTGACCGGCACGACCAGTACGGCCGATACGATGAATGTAGTCCTCCGAGTTGTTGGGGTAGTCATAGTTGATCACGTGAGTGATGTTGCGCACATCTTGATTACATAGGTTAGCGTCATCATACCAAGGGGTGGTGTAGCATTTCCCGTAGACTGGTTGTGTCTAAGTATATAGTTCCGTGCTTTTTCTCCTGGGAGAAAGGGGACTGTCTGTTGCGACAACATGCCAAATGCCAGGTTTGGAGCAGATTCAATACGGCCCGGGTCCTCGGGGAGTTTAGGAATTTGGTTTTACGACAGCTTGACAGAATCAAGAGATGCCAATTCCGTGCTTGTACCATAAGAAAAGCAAGAGGTACAAGAACGAAACACATGTATAACAGCACGATGGCGGTCATATCATGAATCCCAGTCACCCATAGTGTACGAGAACCACGGAGCACGAAGAGGTCAGGCAAGTGCAGCGCAATCGAGAAAGCCCCTAGACATACATGAGAGTAAAGCACAGCGGATATAACTCTGCTGGAAGTTGCTACGAGGGGTGGGGAGGGGGAGGGGGAGATTATCATACCGATACCACGCGAAGCCACGTCAGTGGCCACCATGATGGGGCTTTTGCCGGTCTTGAACTGATCAAGGACCCAATCACGCTCGTTCTGTTGCTTGTCACCGTGGATGGCTAAAAAGATATTAGTAAGAGTGAAATGGCAACAAGTAGGAAAGAGGGACGTACAAAGTGCCGGCCAACCGTCTTGGCGGAGGAATCGGGTAATATCATCAGCGACACGCTTGGTGCCGACGAAGAGGAGACACTTGTTGGCCTTGTCGTCCATGATCTTCTCGAGGTGCTTGATCATCCGCTCACGCTTCTCGCCCTCTGACACAACCTCAACGATCTGAGTGATGCGGTGGTTGGCAGAGAGATCCATGGAACCAATGTTGACTTGGATGAAGTCGGTCTGGAACTCGGAAGCCAGGGCGCGGACCTCCTTGGGCCAGGTAGCGGACCACATGAGGGTTTGACGATCGGGGCGAATTTGGGAGACGATCTTGCGGATCTGGGGCTCAAAACCCATGTCCAACATTCTGTCGGCCTCGTCAAGGACAAGGTAGGTAACACGGCGAAGGTTGGTCTTGCCACCTTCCAACATATCGATCAGACGGCCAGGAGTGGCAATGCAGACCTCGACACCCTTAGAAAGGTCGCGGATCTGAGGGCCACGAGGCACACCACCATAGACACAGGTGTTTCGGATGCGAGAAGAGCGACCGAACTTGGAAATCTCCTGCTGAATCTGGACAGCCAGCTCACGAGTGGGAGCCAGGATCAAGACGATGGGACCATCGCCGGGAGCCAGAAGAGGCTGGGCGTTGATGTGAACGATGGCGGGAAGACAGTACGTAAGAGTCTTTCCGGAACCGGTCTCAGCAATACCGACAACGTCGCGACCAGAGAGGGCCATGGGCCAACCCTGAGATTGAATGGCAGTGGGAGCAGGGAAACCTTGAGCCTTGACCTCATCCATAACGTATCTGGGGAAACCAGCCTCATCGAAGGTCTCGACAGGGGTGGGAATGTCGCTTCCGGCAACGGTGACCTGGTGGTCGCGTCGGAACCGGTCGATATCGGCTTGTGAGCGGTTGGCAACAGCCTCATCCTCCTTGTAGAAAGACTTCTCGAACTTGGGCAGGGCGCTAAGGTCCCAGTTCTGCTTCTGTAAGCCGGCGCCGAGGTTTGACATTCTGTCACCACCACCGCCGCCGCCGCCGTAGCCGCCGCCACCGTAGCCGCCACCGTTGGAGTAGCCGTTGCTGTCACTGATAATGTTAGCGATGAACTTGAACACGCTATGGATGGATGGAATGGGATCTAGCCGTATCTTGGGCGTGCCGCGATGGTTGAGTACCATCACTCGGCTCAAGAAAAACAGTAGACTCGCAAATCCAGGGATAGAGAAAGGAACGAAGGAGGACATACCCATAGCCGCCGCCGCCGCCGCGACCACCACCGTAGCCGCCGCGAGAACCGTAGCGGTCACCACCGCCGCGACCGCCGCCGCCGTAGCCACCATCACCACCGCCGTAGCCGCCGCCGCCGTAAGACATAGTGACGAAGTTGGGTGTGTTGCGTGAAGCGTTTGTGTGTATGTGTGATTGTTCGAGGACGATATTGACGCTCAGCGCAATCGAATTATTATTTTCTTTCTTGTGTTTTGATGTTGGGGGGAATGGGATTTTTCAGGGTGTTTCGGGTCTGTTGATTAAATCTGCGACGCGTTTGATAGCAGACGAAGTAGTGTAGAGACCGAAAGATGAAAGCCCTGGAGTGATTTCTTTCAGAAAGAGAGGATGCGTGAGGAAAGAAGAAAGTCACACAAAAAGTAGGATGGATGGGGGATGATGGGAGTTGGGTTTTGATGATGCCAACGGAGATTAGTTGAGCAGCGGCGAAAGACAGGGAAGAGAAAAAAAAAATAGGCAATCGCTGCTTACCAGAATTTTTCTGCCATTCATTCCTTTCTTGCTAGGCAGGCCCAATCGGGGGTGGCTAGCTAGTCAAGAAGTGGGGCTCATGCACGAGACCCAAGGTCCCTAGAAAAGTAGAACAGTAGAACAGTAGCCTCTAGGTAGCGAGTAGCCTCTACAGTACCTAGGTACTCCAGTGTCTACTCGCCCTACTGAGCCTACCGTAGTTGAAAGTCCCTGATTGCTAACCCAAGTGGCCACTAGTCCAATCAAGCCCAGATAAGCTCCGCTGGTAGAGCAGATTCCTCGCACTCCACATCCACTGGGCATCCACTGCGCCTGCACTGGGCCTGGCTTGCACGTCTGGCTTGGAGTCGGCACTGCACGTCGACTTTTCCTAGTGGATTCGTTAGGGGGAAGTCGATGGCAAAGAACGACGGAACATAGAGAGAGAAAAAGAGAAAAAAGAGAAAAACACGGCCAGCGGCCACGACTAGCAGGCATGTGATGGGTCGGTGAGCGGAGAGTGGGAACAAGTCACTGTTTTCGGTAGGCCCAAGAGCAAAACAAACACTGTACTACTATGTGTTCCATTCGCTTTACATTTTTACGCCACCTTGGGTATGTTAAAGGAATGTTCGCTCCTAGCAATAAAATGTAAAATGCCTATGGATGCCGACACCTTGCTGTGCTTGCTCACTACTCGATGTCTAACATACCTAGGTTAGGTAGGTAGGTAGGTATCAAAGTGAGGTTCGTCCTACTCCATACATGTTTGTACATGTGGCTATTATGCGAGTGGCCAAGGTGGAATATGTACATCCTCAAACCCACGCGACTCTCACGCCGAAGGCGTCGAGGGGAACATTTCCCAAAATCCAATTTCCATCTATAATCGCATCCATCAAGTTAGTATCTGACGGTGCCAAATCTCATCTCGCAGCAGGGGAATTTGAGGAATATGTATATGTATACGGCTTTGATGTATAACTTACCTTTGTCCCATGTACAAAAACCTTGACCAGCTCCTCCACTTGCCCCAGATTCAGGCCGCTGGCGTGTCGCTCCATGAGCGCGCGGCCCGTCTTTACCGCCTCGACGTAGTCCTCGGCGACGTAGTTGGTGATCCACTTGTAGTACGTGTTGCCCTCGCGCTTGGTGTCCCGACTCTCGTACAACGCCTGGCCGATGGCGCCGTAGCCCAGCAGACAGGGCGCCAGCGCCACCTGCAGCGCCAGCCAGTCCGACGACATGCCCACGTCGAGCACGTAGCGCGTGTACGCCGTGCAGGCCTGGTGCTCCTCGGTTGCCTCGATCTGTTCCTTGGAGATGCCAAAGGAGGCGCAGTAGTCGATGTGTAGGCTCATCTCGGTGTTGATGTGTGTTACGATTTTAGCACCCGCTGCTATGTCTTGCATGTTCTTCGCCTTGTACGACGCCAGCGCGTTGGCCCGCGCAAAGTGCACAAGATATAAGTAGTCCTGTATCAAGTAGTTCTTGAACGACTCCTCTGGCAGCGTTCCGTTCCCCATAGCGAGAACAAACGGATGGTTGACGAACTTGTGCCATACGGGAGCCACATCAGGTCGGCCAAGGAGATAATCGACGAAACGGTCCCTATTTACATACAAGTATAAGCAGCGGCTCAGCATCCTAGCTTTGTCTGCCTCATCTATCACGGCAGCAGAAGGCAAGATGGGTAGATGGTACTCACGGCGCAAATGGTAAGGTATGCATGGAGTGGAAGTGGTTCAGCGGACCATTGCCCTCTCCGTATCCAGGGGCGAACCGGATGGCCGCCTCGACGTAGGCGCAGGCCGCTTTCACCGCCTCCACGGGGTTCAGGCCCATGGACAGGTTCGCCGCCACAGCCGACGCGAGCGAGCATCCCGTGCCGTGTGTGTTCTTGGTCTTCTGGTAGGCTCCCTGGATCTTCGTCACGCTATCTCCACCCACCAGCACATCATACACCACCTTCTTCTCGTCCTCCGTCTCGGCGGCCGTGCCGTCCTCCTTGAACGGCGAGTGGCCCCCCTTGACCAAGACCCACTCCGGGCCCAGGGCGAGAAGGCCGCGGCCTAGTTCCACCAGATCGTCGACGCTTCTCACCTCCGGCGGGGGCTCCTGGCCCGGCACCGTCAGGAGTCGCTGCGCCTCGGGGATGTTCGGGGTCACGATAAATGTCTGGGGTAGCAGAAGTTCCCTCAAGTCATTGACTGCTTCTGAGGGGAGAAGTTGTGCGCCAGTGGTTGCCACCATGACTGGGTCCAAGACCAATCGGTTTACATTGTAATCTGCAAAGGCCTTGGCCACCATTCCAATGATATCGGCAGTTGCCAGCATGCCTGAGCCCATGAGAGTCAGAAACCGGTCTTCTTCCAATACCTCTCATGGCGTACAGGAAATGAATACATACCAGTTTTGATTACATCAGGCTTGATGTCTTTGAACACGGCATCGATCTGTTTCTTCACAAACTCGGCTGGAACATGATGGATATCGTCTACCCCTAACGTGTTCTGGGCAGTCAATGCGGTTGTGGCTGTCATGGCATAGCAACCATGAGCTGCCAGGACTTTTTGGTCGGCTTCGAGGCCCCTGATTCGCCTCTTGTTAGCAAATCCTAGTTCCGAGGTCCGATAGTCCCAATCAGATTATCCCCTTGATGGCGAGAGCACTAAAATATCCCTGGTTTGTACAATACGGCACAGCCCAGTGGAAAGCAACGTCTTCGCCATCAAAGGGATACACCGAAGTGTGTTTGGCCTTCGAGGGAGTCATCAACTTACGCGCCACCCGAACTGTCCGAGCCCGCCACCAGCAGGACCCGACCCCGAAGCTCCGGGTTGTGCGAACTCGCCGGCGGAAGCTGCGTATTGCTCATACTCATTGTTACTGTATGTGCAAATGTCGTGCTACGAAATTGAAAATTGGTGGATTGATGGCGTGTATACCAATAGTATGTATGTCTCAACGATTTGAGAAAGTTCAGGTGCTGAGGACGTGAGTGAGTGAGTGAGTGAGTGAGCGGTTCCCGTACGCCAGATTGGGTACGGAGGGAAGCTCAAGGTGTCACGGATGATTCGACTATGTACTGGAGTTTCATAGAGTTAGTAGGCGGGTAGGTACATCGCAAGGAGCAACTGTCGCGCAAGCCGTCGGATGGTTCCAGGTTTCCCATACACTTCGTGTGCCCCTAGCCATGCCGATATCGATGTATTCAATCCACCGTCCTTGCCTTCAGCCAACTATCTCGGTCCTTTAGCACACGCTGAATGCGAATCAATGGTACGATGTCACTTCCTAGAACGCTTATAGCGGGGGTTGGTGGGGCTTCTGGAAATAGGGCGATTCAATCACTGTCGAAAGGTGCAGATAGTGTCATAAGTGTCGTCACATATCCCGCGCTTGACAATCAAACTACCTCTTTAGGCCACTATGTGCATCAACACACCACATTGCAAGGCTGACTATGGTTTCAAATTACCTAAAATCAAAGAAGCATGTACACCTGACCAAGGAGTAAGATCTTCTCTTGCACATCAGTCAGTAAGTAGTAGGGTAGATCTACAGCCTCATCTCATCACATCATCACCTTTCAAGCACAGAATAAGTTGGAAGCAGTGAACATTGATATAATGTCAACCCCCAGAACCCAATGCCAACGCCCAACCAACCAACACTGCTTTTTTTCGCCTTAGGTACCATTCCGGAGTACTATCTACGCCCTGTGCCGTCCTTTGAATGCTGCTTGATCGAGTAATAAGTATACACGCGGGATAATTGTAAACTTGCCAAAGCCAACGCCTGCTGCTCTCCCTGGGACATCTCCAGCAGCACTATGCAACCCCAATGACTTTCCATTTTCCCAAATGCCCCCGGGAAAACCCCCCTGAAATGAAAACTAACTGCATCACCCGTCGGAGATCCCGCATCAACCCCTATTCAATAAATAGATGTCATGGAGGCGACGGTCTGCGACCCCAACTTAAATGGAAAACTTCTGTGTCGCAATCAAGTCTCTCTCGAGTTCCGCTGGGTCACTGATGCTCCTCTGGCGCTCCGTCTTCTGCTCGTCGCCAGAGCTACTGCTTTCCACCTCGTCCTCGCTCTCGTCCCCATAAACTATGTTTCTCAGGACGCTCTTGTCAAAGAGCTCGATGATCATGTGGCGGTCGCCCAGGCGGTAATGGTGATTCTCCAGCAGTGAGTAAACTCGCTTGAAAAGCGACGGTTGCCGGAAGCCAGGTATCTTCTTTTGCCTCAACATGAACAGCTCCTGTTTTGCTTTCTTATAAAGAACCATGTTGCCCAATTCAATCATGAGTTCTAGCACTCTCTGATTGGTTTCATCTGGATCCTTCATAACAGCGGGTGGTGATTGCACAATCGTCTTCTGTGTATCGGGCAAGACCACGGAAGAGGCCGTCTCATGTTTCCAAGGAACAAAGGAGAGGAACTTCGAGAGATCTTTGGGTAAGCAGAAACCAAGGGACGTACCAAGGGGTGATGTGTTAGAATCCCACCCTAGCTCAGACAGGATCTCCAACCCGTGCAGCGATCGGGAAATCAGACCGAGTACGAAGAAGGCTGTTCCCCGCAAACTCATCACCTCGTGTGTCTCGGCAATCTTGACGATATGTTCTACAACATCTGTCGACTCTAGGAATGGGGCCCCGAGCTCCATGGATCCAACGTTGCCGACAGCCCACATACACCCTTTGACTTTGGTGAGCGTCTCTGGGTCCTCGGCCTGCATACCATAGTCACGTATCGTAGAAGCAAACTCCTCAAAATGTCCCTTGTCTTCGAGAAGCCTGCACCCTTCTTTGGTTCGTGTCAATTCGCGATAGAAATGAGGTGGCACGTGGCTATCGTGGTCTGCCTCCATCTCATCTTCGTAGATACTCAAGCGATGAGGTTGGTCATCCGGGTTCTCCAAAAATGACCTAGCAAGACTGGTTTCAATAAGGCTAACGTAAGCATCATTACGGCCAAGAAACCAGTCATCCATCTCATTACTAATGTAGTCAAGGCCATCAAGATAGTGATACCCGATAGATGTAGACAGGAACCGTAAAAGTAAGGGAGCCCCTATCTCGCCCAAGTGATCCAGTGCTGGCCGACATTCCACAATGTACTCGAGAAGATGCTTGCTATTGCATGCTTTCTCGAGGATCTTGACCGCAGTGGCACATACTTCGACCTCGGGGTCATAAAGCTGTGTTACCAACAGCTGGATGGCCCATTTGGAGTCGGAGACAATCTGCCCTGATGGGGTGACCCGCTGTTTAATGGCGTATTTTCGCAGAACATTGGTGGCATGAATGCGCATGTCTTTCGTGCCGGCTGTCAATGCCTTGGACAGAAGCACTCGAGGGTGGCCCTGAAGACTATAGTCAAAGTTGGTCAATAGGATCTTGATCAAGTCTGGACGTTGCTTCAAATCCACAATATGGTACATCATATTGAAAATACGCCATCTTTCAAGCAGCTGCAACCCTTTTGTATCTCCGCTCAACACTCCGAGCATTGGGAAGTACCCTGAGCAAAGCGTGTCGGTAAGATTGTCTTTCGCAAACATTGGGTATTGTGCAGTGAGGCCGCTGGTCTTTTTGACGGTTAGTAGGGCATCAATGTAAGTTGGAAAGGCTGGGGAAGTACTCACAGGATCACACTGGGCCATGCACTCAGCGATTTGTCTCAACAGCTTGTTGTCGGCCAGATACCTTGATCCTTCAGGGGTTTGCATCAATGTGTGCATCAAAGCGCAACCAACCCTGACATATTTCTGTGTGGTACGGGTGCTTCTATAGGCAGAGAACCTATACTTGAAAGGCCTGTAAAAGCTCATCACCCTTTTCACAAATTTTGAGGCTTTAATCGCTTCCTCAAGCCGCTTTCCATTGGTCAAAGGCCCTTCGATTATACGTAGGACAACATCCCAGTTCCATTTTAATGGATTGGAACTACCCAGCACCCCAGAGTCGATGAGCAACTGTCGGAATGTCGCATCATCAGTGTTCAGTGATGTGTTGTTCTTGGGTCCATCCTCAGCTGAACCGTGCTGTTCACCCGTGCTGCTCAACGACATATTGCCTTGAGAGAAATTTGTTGGAGACGACCGGTAAAGCGTCCTGCTAACACTGCTGATCTGGTAAACGACACCCGTAGCATTGAATCGGCCGTCCTGCTTGAACTCAACGGCGGCAGAAAAGAGCTCTGGCAGCATCTGCAGCTCGCTGCTCCACGCTGGCGGTAACAAGCGACTTGCGAGTTTGAGGACCTCACCAATCAGGAGTGTCGTCTTCCTCTTTAACGGAGGGTTCGAGTTGTCCTGGGCGATCTGCAGCAGGTTATGCATCATCCCGGCCTTGACCAGAATAGCCAGCAACAATGCAGTATAGTGCTCCACAAAGTTCTGCTCGGCGCCCTCATCCTCATACATGGAGTCCCCCTTGGCCACTGTGGTTGACTTCAAGGTCGCCACTCTACCATACGTAGTCAGGCGTCTTCCGGCTAGAAACGATGTTGCCCAGGCAGGAGGCTTGATGCGAAGCAGAGAAAAGAGCAAGTCTATCACTGTCTCGCGTAGCGCAGGGTTTGGTATGATCAAACTCGAGACTAAAGAACCGATGGCTCTGTAGTTGTGCATAGACAATGTCATGAGTCCAGACCATGATTTCAACGCGGTTGAGATAGCTCTGGAATTCTGTTTCACCACGTTTTCGTATGAAAACAAGGCATCGGTGAACGCCGTGAACATAACTTCAAGCTCGTATCCCGCTCGGAGATACTTGCGTGTTTGAGGGGCATCCAGCAGATATAACAGGGCAGAAGCCAAGGATTCGGGGGACTTGTAGGTTCCCTCAGATAGCGCCTCGGACAGTGGTGAAATGCCTCCGCACGCAACAAGTAGAGCAGGGTCTCTAAGGAGGATCTCCGCCAAAGTTTCGATGCAAATTGGACGCAGCCTGTCATCTGGATGCTCGGCAACTGAAGCGATGGTCCTGACGACTGCCCGGGAAATCTCGCGGGTCCCATCCTTAACGTCGAGGAATGCCCGTACAAATTTAAGAGCTTGTTCGCGCTCTACATCTGCTTTTCGATCCTTGGCTAACGACACCACCACCATATAGTCGGTATTGAGGCTACGGATCTTCTTGAGCGAGGAAACGTCAGATATAGCATATCGAATCATTCGATAACCTGCTGCTACAACCTCTCGGCTATCGCTTAACAGCATCACCTGCATCCGATCTCCAAAAATAGACCATACCAAATCATACTTTAGCGTGGGGTACCTCCTGAACAGATCGACAAGACTGTTGGCACGCCCTACGTAGTACTCTGGAGTCAGACCTTCTACCTCGAGGGCTTGCAATATCTCAGCAAGAGCGAAGCTTGGCGACTGTTCTGTGATGTCCTCATAGTCCGATCCGGCGCCACTACGGGATGCGCTGGGAGGTGATCGCACGCCGTTGTTCTGCAGCAAGCCTTCATTGCGCGCTCTCGTTGGTGTGACCGGTGACGCCTTCTGACGTTGGGCATCCGCAAGTTTCTGCCTCAGGTCCTTGATTCTCAGGTTTGATGAGGTGAGCTCTGCCTCGACGCGGGTTCGCTGTTCCTTGGTCTGTTTGGCCTTTTTGACATTCAAAGCTTCAAGTAGGTTCTCGCTTCCTTCTTTGATCTTCATCTCCCTGCCCAATGCCTCCTTTAGAGTGTTGATCGTTTGATCAGCTATCGAGCCATTGTCCTCCTCCAGCTTTTCAAGGTTGTAGGTGTCGGCTCGTGAGCCAGCTCTCGAGGATGTTAACTGACTTCGCAATTCTGAGCTGAAACTTCCTGGTGCCGGAGCCGGGTTGAGAGACGGGGCTCGTGATGCATACGATGCTGCAGAGCCGGGAATATTCCTTCCACCATTGGTGGAGGGTGGCTGGAGGCCATCGCGATCCAGACTTGGGCGACCCGTCGCAACTGAAGAAGCTGCTGATGTGCCAGACAGCGGTGGTGCCAGAGACTTCTGGGTTGGTGTAGCTGACGTGCTCAGCATTGTGGAAGACCCAGACTGCTGTCCACCATGTGGGACATTCGCCGGGGACTGCTCATTCGATTTAAGGTTGCATATGGATTTCGAAGACAGGGCAGAAACCAAGAGCCCTCTGGGTGCTCTGCTGTGTGTCTTTGTCGGCGCTGATCACTGCGTCTCAGATTCCTTAGGCTAAGGTGTATTCTTTCAACACCAGGCAGGGAGTCGCCTCGGGCGCGGGGTTCGTTTCGGTGGTCGAGGTAGAATGCTGCCCGCTGATACAGCAACAAGTGCAGAGCCAATGCGCTCCTGTTTGGTGAAAAGGTCGTGATCGCGTCGTCAATCGTGCACAGCTTAGCTAGTATTCCCAAAGAGCAGCTGCAATTTAGCGTTGGGTGGCGGCTAGGAGTGGAAGCGACGACTACGACTACCCAATGTACAAGACGTCGTTCCTGCCTTCAAAAGGAGGTCAAGTTGATACGCGGCGATAGTAATAGAATATAACAGCAGTGGACGAGTGAGAAAGTCGAGAATGATGGCCGTCGCAAAGTCGGTTGTTCTGAAGTCGCCTATTCCAGGGTTACCGGTATGATATGCTGAGTCGAGATCGGTCGCAAGTTCGTGGATCGAATGTCACTAGAAGGAAGTACCTAAAGCAGCGAGAAGCCCAGTTGCCAGCCGCCAGGCTTAAGTGACGATACAGCAGCAGTGGGATCTTGTCGGTCAAGGGCAGTAAAGGGCAGTTCAATTGGATGTTGCACAGCGGCCGCAGCAGCGACTGGAGCTCGTGTTGCTGCAAAAGTAGGTAGGATGTGGGTGGACCTGGAGACGTCGACGTCTGTATCAGAACGAGGAAGTGGGATCCGGCGCAGCTGGTGCTAGTATCCTCCAAACGAGTGTCCTTGGAACCTCAGAACCGGGCGCGAATCACAAGGGAGATTGTCGGGAGATTGTCGGCCAGGATCTATAGAGGAAATAAAGAAGCTGGGAATGGGGAGAATGGGCGGCAGAAGGATATCATTTCCAGTGCATCTGTGCAAAGCTTTGCGCCATCGTTATCAGAATTGAACCTTGGCTACCTACCTATTGATCCGATGTCTCTGATGCTGATGCAGTTGAGCAGGCAGTGCGCCCGCGTTACAGAGTGCTGAGCTGATTCAGCGACAGGGGTCGTCTGTGGTCTTAGGCGGCACTCAGCACTGGCAGGCTGGACCACTGTAAAGACTAGGTAAGGTTATTAGTCGCCTACCAAGACGCCTACCACCCAACATAAGTAGCCCAGCATCCTGGATGTTTCACAGGGCTCCAATTGCACCAGACTCTTTCTTCCATGGATCTGGAAGGAGTCAGGAGTGCTTTAAATCCATTTCCACGTGTTTGTGAGTTTCTCTTTTATATAGATCTATGCAGATATCAAGTGGCTGACATATACAAGATAGCCACACGCCAGTACCACATCACCAACTGGCTTAAGCTATCGCATTGGTACATATAGCATACTACCACAACTTACATGTACTTAACATGGAATATATAACATGAAGCCCCACGAATGAGGCTGCATGGTAACATTTGGCGTTTATTCTATTACTAGTATAGTTGTTTAAGTTGCAATGGCCCACCTGAATGGAAATCCCTCTCCTTGTCATCGTCACCTATCCTCCAAAACAACGTCAAAGTCGTTGTTGTTCCCTCTTCACACCAGGCAGTGCAGCGGACGAACAAGCCACTTAGATGTAGAGCTTGAATTGTCAAGGGATGGTACCATCTCAGTATCACAAGTGTATCAACACTGCTATCCTACCACTCTCCCGGAAAGGCTACCGGCATAAGAGAGACGGGCATATGTGGCCATGCAAGCAGATGAAGAAGATGGCTGGATGCTTATAACCACAGTGCGTCCACAGAGGCAAGGTGACTGTCGTAAGCCAACCATCTACTAACATATCTTTATCTAACAGATATTAGGAATGCTAATGACCATAATAGATACGGGCACGTGTGTGGAGGAAGAGGTCGTACGACAATATCAAGCTCTAGATACAGATCAATATGTTTAATAGGCTTGGCTTGACTAGAGGCTCTTTGAGACCCTTTTTTCCCTCCTGTGTGACCAGACCCCGCAATTGAACGGTTTGTGTTGGTCAACGTAGGCACGGCATTGCTTACAACAGAGCTTACTGTCAGCCGCTGTTACTTAGAGAATTGATTGCCTCGAGTATCCGTATTGCAGAGGTGTTACCAGATATTCGCTGGAAGTCTATGTTTGACTTTATCAGATCTCTCTGCTGGCGCTACCTGGTAGTACATGTAATGAAAATAGAAATAAAACCCACAGCCCAGCAGTATTACGGTTCTGGACTTGTCTGATAAGCTCAAGAGCAACCTTGGGCAAAAGTCAAGACTCCAGACTCCAGACTACCAGACCCCAGTCCTGGTGGGTGGTAGAGCCGAGTGGGGTCAGCCGTGCAGCATGAACCATCACCAGCTCCCAAGTCCGAAGGGGGTAATCGGCGTCCTCCGCCGCCGCCTCGAGCGGTTTTTGTTGCAATTTGGTGCTCACATTCCCAAAGCTCCCAACTCTGACTGTAAGCCCATGCCCGCAATAGATAGGGAATGTGGACAAAAGGGGGGTCCTAGTAGTAGTCTTCACGTCGGTGACTAGCGGTTAGCTGCTGCTCGTGGCGTTCTCCGATGCTTCACCTCCCTGGGGAAAGGGAAAGGAAAGCACATACTCGTATATATAAAACAGTCAGCTGCTCCCCATCCGTCTGAATATGGCTTGCGCATGTTGGTTTTCTTATTCGTCAGTCCACTACAATCAATCACCAGTAGCATCTGCATTCGTCGTTCCTTTGGACCAGCTGTAGAATCCCTCGGGTTTCCGTTGTCACCACCTCGCTCACTTATCGGAAATACCCGGCAAGCTTAAACATCGCACATACACGACAGAGCGAATCCATTTCGGCCCATTATCATAGCCACCGAGGACGCATACTTGAGTAGTAGTCTTTAGAAACAAAGCATCTACCAGTTCCTGCTCTTGCAAACTTTATAGTTTTCTTGCAGAATCATCAGTACACACAACCAGAAATGGCTCGTCTAGATTCCGCAAGCTACGGCAAGGATAACGTCCGGGTGTTCAAGCGCGAGCGCGATCCCGCGACAGGCGTCGAGACGCCCTCGGAGCTGCTGGTGTGCTGCCTGCTGGAGGGAGACATTGACGTCTCGTACACGCGGGCGGACAACGGGCCCGTAGTGGCGACGGACTCGATGAAGAACACCATCTACATCAAAGCTAAGGAGTTCCCCATCAACCCGCCGGAGCTGTTCGCCGCCAAGCTGGGCCAGCACTTCCTCGACACATACCCACACATCACGGCAGCCAACATCGACATCGTCAAGTACCGTTGGTCGCGCATGCAGGTCGACGGCAAGCCGCACCCGCACTCCTTCTACCGCGACGGCAACGACACGCGCAACGTGCACGCTCGCGTGTCCCGCGCCGATGGCATCGAGATCCGCAGCGGCATCGCCGGCCTGCTGGTGCTGAAGAGCACGGGCTCCATGTTCTACGGCTTCGTGCGCGATGAGTTTACCACGCTGCCCGAGACCTGGGACCGCATCCTGTCGACCGAGGTCGACGCCGCCTGGAAGTGGAAGAAATTTGCCGCCGTAAAGGATGTCGAGGATAAGGTAGCCCTCTTTGACAAGGCTTATGACGACGCCCGTGCCATCACTTTCAAGACTTTCGCCGAGGAGAACAGCCCCAGTGTCCAGAACACCATGTACGTCATGTGTGAAAAGATTCTGGAGGCCGCCTCCGAGACAGAATCGGTCTCGTACCAGTTGCCGAACAAGCACTACTTCGAAATCGGTAAGTTGAACAAACAATGTTCTTTATGCTGTATCCCTATTCGCAAGGCATTGACTAACGACTATAATAGATCTGTCGTGGCACAAGGGAGTCAAGAACACTGGCAAGGACGCTGAAGTCTACGCTCCCCAATCAGGACCGAACGGTCTTATCAAGTGCGAAGTCACACGTGATTAAGAAACGCACATATTTTCCCCCAATCAGATTATCATCCAGCCTCGCGGCCTTGCTATTGACTGGTGATAGGCGTAAGGCGATGACTGGTTAGTCATATCTGTTGGGGAGTTTCACGAATTTATGCCTCAACTCTGAGATACGTATTTATAGCCTGTCAGATTACTTCAATAGATTGCCAGTTTCGGAATTTCAAGAGCGATTTCATGACCGAGGAAGAATTTGCTGTTCGCTTTCAGTGCTTCAGCGCCAATTTGTAAGATGGCACAAAGGACTCGTTCGGTTCTGTGATACTAGAGTCGAATAGTCCCACAACATGAGAAAAGCACACTGGCAAGCTCACCTATGGCACTGAATAGACTTTACCGCCAATATGACATTAAGCAAGTCTTTATCCTCGGCTGTAACTGGGTCAGGATACACCTGCAAACAGTGGCGAAACCCGAAATGATACGACATATTACAAGACTAGCAGGACAACCCGTATCATACTTGAAGCTGAGAAATTGTAAGTCCACGAGGCAACCAATTTACAGACCAGTGCTACTTCTGCATCTATTGCTGCTATATTAAAATCAAGTGAACCATGCCTGTTGAGTATGTGTATATCTACCTGAAGTATCTGTCATGGGTCATGCCTCAAATGGTAGTAGTCTGCAGGTATTATGAAGTGTCACAGACAACACCAGTAATTATCATTATGTCTCAGTGCGGGCCTTCTTCAGCCAAGCAAGATGCCATGCCAATGTCTATATGTACGTCCTAGAGGACCCAGGAAGGAATACAACATCAATAGGCCACGGTTTGGAATTGATGTCAGCACTTCTCTTCCTATAATCATGAGTTTGGCAACTTGAGTACGCCCATTAGTCATGTTCCGAGGAACCATGATCGAAAAAATGCTCCCAAGGTATGGCATCTATACCTCCCAAGTTATACAGCAGCTTTCCCGAGGATGACGAGTTCAGTCGTTATTTATTTGTTATTACAAGGTCTCGAGTGATGTGTCTTAGTAGCAGCCGTGCTGCGTACGAGTTCATGATATACAGTTTATATGTACAAGCCAGGTCGTTTCTCATTGGGACCCAGCCTTAACTCTTCAGCTCGAGATCCAGTGGGTTCTCGTGGTGTTGTCCCCGGACCCATCCTATTCCTTCCCTCGATCCCTTTTATCTAGCTCTCCCCTCATATCCTCTGGGTGTCCGCCTCCCGAATTGCCTTAGCCACCTCTTGCCAGCCCTCCTGGCCGACCGGGACGCCGCCGTAGCGGATGATGTTGCTCTTGTACGGGTGGGCGGAGCCCTCGAAGGTCTTGAGGCGGGCAAGGCGCTTGTCGCGGAGGCGGTTCTTGGGAAGCATGCCGCTGACAGCCTTGCGGAGGACCTCGGAGCCGCCGTACTTGGCCATGAGCACGTCCATGGTGACGCTCTTGAGGCTGCCCGGCTTTGTCGAGTGCCGGTAGTATGTCTTCTGCCACTTCTTCTTGCCCGTGACGTGCAGCGCGGCGCAGTCCGTCACCACCACGTAGTCGCCGCAGTCCGTCGACGGGTCCCACGTCGGCTTGTGCTTGCCCATTAGGATCACGGCGATGCGCGAGGCCAGCCGGCCCAGCGAGGGCGGCGTCACGTTCGGCTGCGTCGACAGGGTCGGGTGCGGCGCCGAGGCGGAGACATGGTGCCATACGCGAGAGTAGGCGAGCTTGGTCTAAGCGAATTCCCAAATCCTCGGTGTCAGCAACTCTATGTTTCCCCAAAACCGATAGCCATGCGGATGCATGGAAGTTGGGAAAGGCAAGGTACTACTCACCAGCCCGATTGTTTGCGACATGATTGCTGGTCTGAGGGAGCTTCCCCCTCGCTCAGTTTAGCTTTGCCAATGCTCTAGAAGCTGAGAACTGGGCAACTGAGAGATATGGGTAATCTCTACTAGCAGCAACAGGAAGGACGGGCGTCGATGGCGTGGCGTATGTATCGCTTCGTCGTGATATCGGACCCTTAGCCCAGCATGTCGGCCAGCTCCAATCAAAATTTCGATGTTCGGTACAGATCACGTGCCTCAATTGGCAATAGCAGCAGCTAGGTTGCCAAAGTCGGGGTCGGCCAGTCGGTTTTTAGTGGGCTCCGCTCTGGGCTTTGCGTAAAAGTTAACCTCTCTGTAACGGATTGGCTGTGTATGAGGCACGGATTTGATGTCACTTCATCAGATGCACTTTCATTGCAGCGGGATTACATTCAATGCGATGCCATGCATTCCATCTTGTGCCTCACTTATTTGGAAAATGCTAGAGTTGAGTGTCATATTCCACCTCACGCATCTTCCTTCTTTGGTGTCAAAGCAATTGCAGTTTTACTAGAAAAGCAATCCCCAGAAAGGGAGATACGCTCCTGATTTCAAAGCAGCTTTTATTAGTCAGTGGCGGTAACCAATCCGGCTTCGTCGATTTGGCCCCAGGTAAATCGTGATACTTGTTCGGAGTTTCTCTTTTCTACTGAGCTCAGGTTATTTCTATTGTGATATACCAATGCTTCTCAAACATTTCCGCAATATCACATTTCGCTCCATTTCTGCCACGACGGGCTGCGTATCTTTGGTTTTCTTTACCGCATCATACTTCCACAACGTTCACCGTGACTACAATCTTCAACACCACCTCAAGCCGCCAAATCCGCCCCCAGTACCCCGCCAATCACAGCAATCCCGACTCAAAATGACTGTCACCACCAACCAGAAAGTGAAGGCGCCTTTTCAGGTGCGTATACACCCAATTCATCAAGTTTCTTCGACCATACTTGAGGATTCTATTCGTTTGGGCTGCACAGCAGATGAGAAGATGGACATCCAGACTTTTGCCTACAGTGAAAGAACAGAGAAAATGTCGGCGTTCAGGCTGTAGTTTGTGCTTAAAGCTGATGAAACTCGAAACGTTCAGACCCTCTTCAACGTCCACATGACATGTGACGATTGCATCAAGGCCGTTTCAGACTCGTTATACAGCCTCGATGGGGTTACGAAAGTTGATGCAGACTTGAAGGAGCAGCTAGTGACCGTTGAAGGCACTGGTAAGATTGACCACCCATCCATCTATCGCTGATGTCACCGCCGATCAAGTAGCCCGCGCTCACCCGAGTGATCGCTCTTGTTCGGATGACAGCCACAGACTTTGCAGAAGGGAGATTCTTAGTCAGTCGCTAATCTACAAGTCTCAAACCGCAGCTGCTCCATCGGCAATCGTGAGCGCCATCGAAGCCACAGGCCGGGATGCCATATTGAGAGGATCGGGTGCCCCAAACAGTAGGTGCATGGAATGAATCTCTCCTTTCATTCATCACATCTCATCCTAGAAGGCTTGACCAAGGGATAAAGGCACTGTCTCGGATGTCTTCCGCGTCTCTTCCCCCCTCTCTCTTCGGACGGCTGGCGATCTTCACGGGGATCGGCTATGGTTGCTGCAGCTTGCTGACTTTGAGTCCTCGTTTCTATCGAAATTTCTAGGCTCAGCCGTTTGCATTCTCGAAACATTTCACGATGATGGAAAGGCGGAGGTGGTGCCAGATGATGGCAAGCAAAGGGAAGTAAGGGGTCTTGCGCGCATGGTGCAAGTGTCCCCGGATACGACCTTGGTCGATCTCACATTACATGGAGTCGATGCGGGCAAATACACAGCTACCATCCGTGCATATGGCGATTTAAGTGACGGTGCAGCAACTACGGGACCTATCTGGGCCGCAGGTAGCGGAACTACTACACAACCCAGGGGTCTACTTGGATCTCTCGAGATTGGAAACGACGGCAAAGGCGCCGTCTTTCTAGATCACCCCTTTCAAGTTTGGGAAGTCATTGGTCACTCTATGGTGGTGTCTCGTCAAGATGCCAGCAAGAGTCTTCAGAACGATGAAAACACCGTCGTCGGGGTTATTGCAAGGAGTGCAGGCATGTGGGAAAATCTGAAGCAAGTCTGCTCCTGTTCCGGAAAGACCCTTTGGGAAGAGAGAACAGATGGGGTCGCAAAGGGCATGATCTGAGCGTAAGCTGGCGCTGGATGCGGGAGAACGACAGCGATGTGACCTGGCTGTCCTGCTACATAGATCGGAACCCTCATGCCTCTCAAGCGGAACGTGACGAATAAAGCTACCATGTATCAAGTGGATAGAGTTGAACACAACTTGACTATCATTACGTGATGTGACCTTCACGTGCTAGATAGAGCCTCTGCTACCGAATCTCTGGAAGTCTATTATTGCGTCCCCAGAGGAACGTCCATTCCGTCGGGCACCACCGGTGTACGGGGAAAGAGGGACACGGAGTAATCCGACAACGTGGGCGTTAACACACCTCTTGCTGCGATACCTGTCATGTCAGCTTGGCGGAAATTGTCGGGGTGAAGGGACCGACCAATTCGAGCCCTTTAAGGACTGGCTGGAGGGACTGTTGATCATGGGGGTTGCGCGATATCGTCTGATACTCATAGCGCTATCGAACGAGGTAAGCTTAATCTTTATATCTCGAACAGCCGTCTTCGGGGCCCGACAGCTTGGCTCTGTCCGCCGCGTGGTTCGATGTTCCTTCGCGGGGATCGAACCATCGTCAAAATCAGGCCATTGCCATGTGGCAATGGCCACACCCTCGCTGGCAGTGCTGGGAGAAGAAACGAATCGCAAAAAAGCAATTGGGGGGCCATGTTCAAGGGGGCTGCCTTCCTACCAAGCTACCTACCTGGCAACCTGTTCCGAAGGGGTAGCCGCCGCCGCGCCGCCTCCTCCACCACGTAGTAAAGACGAGCGAGGTACCTCGAGGATTTCGTCAAAGCTACAAAGGTTTACCCCAAGGCTCGTCCCTCTTGGAAACTGTAGCCTGGCCCAGTCTAGAAGAAGTCTCTTCCGTCCGCGTTCTGGTTCCGCGGGCGCGAGAGACCGTTGCGGTTAGACGCAAGCTGGCACATGAGATCTGCTGCAATCAGAAACATGTTCGAGGGCGAGGAACGACATCCCAAGCGTCTTTGCACGATCTTCAACCTGATCTGCAGATAGGTAGTGTTTATCCAGTTTTAAGGGCTCGCTACGGGCAACGAAATGGCCTACATGCTTAGCCAGCTAGGCATTGGGCGCGTACTGGCCAGGGACTTGCTTGTCGTCCCCTTGAAAGCTTAGCCTTGCCCCGAGTGAGCCTATCTTTCTTTGGATCCCATCCCGCTCTTTCACACACCTGCCAAGAACAGGACCGTGAGCAGGCCAACGGGGATCCTCAGCATCCCAACTAGGCAAGAGTACAGAAAATCGGGTACAGAAAACGACAGCGCAAGGGGAGAAAAGGGCACGGCACCAAGTATCCCCACTTAGTGGTAACCGGATACGGCTCGGAAGACAAGTGACAGATTCAAACATGAGACGAGGGCGTTGCCAAGTCTTGTTGTCCCTAGTTCTTCCTTCCTTCCTTCCTTCCTCTCCCCAAGATACGCATCTTTCGTTTGCACTGTACACGTATGTACCTGGTTTGCTGGTTTGCGAGGCATGAATGTCAAGTGTGAAAAGTGCCTGTGAGATGTGATATTTTGTGGATTGATTGGTGTGCGAAGGGACTCCCTTTCAGCGTTTGCTGGTGCGGGGGTCGCGCTATGGTGGCAGATCTGGCGGTAGCCGTCTTGCAGAATCTCACTACCGACAGAGACGTGTAACATTAACATTAGCTTTGCGTATCCTGGCACTGCAGGCGGGAGATTTATTATGTATATGCCGGGCGGGAAGTGTTGATCATTATTTAAGCGACGCACTGAACCCCCGGGGATGCAGCCGGTGTGCACTTACTAACACGTACATCTCTCAGGAACATTTCCAGGAAGAGGAGGGGGGGGGGGGGGGGGGGGGGTGTGGGCGGGGGGGGCGGGGCGGGGGGGGGGGGGGGGGGGGGGGGGGGGGGGGGGGGGTGGGGGGGGGGGGGGCGGGGGGGGGGGGGGGGGGGGGGGGGGGGGNCCGCCCCCCCCGCCCCCCCCCCCCCCCCAGGGTCCCCCGGGGCTCGGCCAGTTTGTGTAAGTGTGAACAATACAACATCGTCGTAGGATTGCTCGGCGGCTCCTCTGGGGGGCTCAGACATGTTGTTGCATCAATGCGGTTTGTAAGCCTGCATGCCTGGCCGTCGTTAAGGCGCTCATGACTCGGACGAATCAGAAGGGTCAAATACGCTTCGGAAATAACTTAAAGTGAGTGATAGATCTCGGGATGATCAAAGTCGATACCATCTCCACTTTATTCTTCTAGAAGCCAAAGCGCAAGCTGAACATGAAAATATGTATAGCAGTAGAAAGTTGTTTCTTCCAAGGCCACGTCGAGGCTCATTCTGATTCATAGGAAGCACAGGGTAGGCTATCTAATTCAGGTTTAACCGCGAGATTGTCTAGGGCAGGTATGCCTCCAGCTTTCCACCTCAGCGTATACTTCATGATGAATTAGCACGCCTGCGCCCTGGGCACTCTTTCGTACTCTATATGTATACCATGGCATTGCCCCTTACACGGGCATATCCCTTGTAAACCCTTAGGTCTATACTTCGTTTCACAAGTCAGGCCAAGTATTGACAGACCGTTCGCGCCGTTTAAGGGCATTCATTGGGATCTCGACCTGGGGATACCAGAGCACCCTCTATACGCGCAAATATACGAAGGACGCATTGTCCACTCACACAAGGGGCTCCTGGTACTCAACCCTTGAGTGAGGTTCACACCAAGTTGGTGTAAGCAATGGGACAAACCAGGAACAGGGATGGAGATAGTTCCATCTTTGTAGTCGTACTACTAAAGTCTATGTAGTAGTATCTATCACTTCGCAAGAGCGAGTCATGCCCATATATCCACGACCTGCTGCCTGCACCGTATGTATACTTGCTCGCTTAGGTATGGAATGTCTTGGTGGAAGGGAATTAGAGTTGCTGCACAGTAAACAGCTTGACGCCAGCCGCACATCCCAAGCAATGTTTCGGCAGGCTGGACGGGACTCGGCATCCAACTTTGTGTGCCCTTGGGACACCTGGGATGCTTGTTTTGGTGGAGCTGGCCGCTGAAATCTCTACTCTTTAAAGTGGCCTCAATGGGGACTTGGCCCATCGTTGTAGCAGCGTCCTGTGTATCAGAACCCATAGCCGGTCGCAAAAGCTACATCCCTACATGCCTACGAGAAGCTCTGTGCCTAGGTATTGTAAGTCCGAGCATGTGCCACGTCTACATACAGTACTACTAGCGGTGCAAGGCAGGGAGGGCATCGACAGTAATCTTATGTAAGTGATTTAGAGTATGCTGATCACTATGTTTCTTTACATGGCCACGATGGCGGTGATGAAGGAACGACCAGCTAAGTAGCGACACCGTCTATTCGGCTTTTTTTCTTCTATTTTCTTTGCGCGCGTATCCATTCGATGACAGACTCCCAGGTTGGGGTTCCGGACAGGTCACAAAAAGGGCCAATAGCATTTGGGATATTCACACCTTGGCAATGATGCTAAATGGATAAAAAAAAAGTAAGGCACGCTGCAAGGGGACGGCTTGATAGGTCATCAATTGAGTTCCTCTGGTCGCACAGCATGACATGTATGTATGTACGTATTGGGACCCCGAAATCAGAAAATGGGCCAGAAAGCGTATCCGTAATTGGCTTTTAGGTGAATAGCCAACATTTCTGCCAATATCCTCCCAAACAAAGCTCTTGTACGGAGTACCCTGCTACCACAGCAAGACAGCTACTGACAGACGGGACAGCCAACAGACAGTTGCTGTACGAGGCGTGCAGGCCTGACATGGGGCGACACGATCGATACGCGCCCATGGAACGGCTGGTGTCAAGGAGGTACGGCACCGTTTTCTAGCCCGCAGAGCCAATCAAGGGCTAGTTGGGTCACCTGGAACACTTGCTGCTTTACAACCGACAGGGCTTAAATCCACAGCTGTTCCGAATCCAGGCAGACAGACTACCTAGGTACTGCCAGACTACCCAACTACCAGCCAGTGCAGGGATTCAACTGCTCGCTCCCGCATTGGCTATTTTGTGGAGCTGGCAAGCTGGGGGCAACAAGACCAAAGTTGTTGCAGCGACGCACAGCTGAGCTGGTTGGCTGGCGACCAAGCCCAGCAGCAGCGCCAGCGAAGGCGACGGCGATTCGAGGCGCTTGCTGGCCCATCTTCCAATGGTTCAGTATTCCCTATACGGTCGACCCAAGCAGCATCATGGGATTTACATACTCGCACACAGAGATGACAAAGGACGGAAGCAGAGGATTACATCATATCATCCGAAATGGACCGATCCCCCAGGGCAAACACACCAACCTCGAAAGTTTATCGCGTTGGCCATGACTAGTGATGGCGGCTCTTTTCCCCCTTGGTGGCTGTGATGGTTTGGAGTAAAGACAGCTCCCAACCAAAGATGTCCGCACACTGGTCGCTATTTGCTACGGCCTGCTACGGCCCTGAGAGATTGGCCATTCAGCTGCGGGTGTTAAACGCACTTACTGTGACAGGAAGGACTTGGCATCATCACTTTGATAGTAGAGACGAATTACAGAAACCAGTTATTCCCCAGACGTGGGCGTGTCCGATCGCTCAGGACCACGCGATATACTTCTCCAGGTCACCACCGGTCATCGGTCGTCGCCTGATCCGAACTCGAAGGCATGGAAATACTGCTGCTGATATAGTATAGAAAAAGGAACAATATCACTTACGGTACGCCGGTCAACGTGGAAATGTTTTAGCCTTGGGTTCATGTTCATCGTCAATCAACAAGGAAATAGAGAAGAAGGGTTCCGGCATCCGTCAAGTCGACCCCGTTGTCACCATAAGCGCCATTTGATCCATCCATCCATCCATCCATCCATCCATCCACACACCAGCAACCACCAACACCATTGCTACCATCACCGATACCCAGAGCCGGCGTGCCCTTGACATACCTTATTCCCAACACTGTATCTACATAGAATCCATCCATGTTCTCCAGGTACGTAAGCTTGCTCGTTTTGGTGAGAGAGGCCCGGCACTGGTTGCCTGAGCATCATGACACTGGAACCCATCGGGGAGAAAGAGAAACCAAACCCCCCCTTACCCCTGTTCTCCTCTTTGTGCGGCGTACGCACAGGCATCTTGATGGTTTGGTCTGCAGGGAAGACCACCGACTCCAAACTCGGTCCCCACCTGACTTACAACGGACCGTTGATCCCAGGCAAAAGGCGTTGATTGCATACAGCTGCATGATATACCCAGCAACCCTCGCCAGCGGCATCCTAGATTTCACCATTCTTTTCCCATCTGGTGTTTCTTGGCATTGACCTGCCATTTACTCGCTCTCTCACTGAGTCCCATCGAGTCCCATATCCTGCCCCACTCAGCCACCCCGACACGGGGGGGGGGGGGGGGGGGGGGGGGGGGGGGGGGGGGGGGGGGGGGGGGGGGGGGGGGGGGGGGGGGGGGGGGGGGGGCGGGGGGGGGGGGGGNGCCCAAAAGCCCCCCCCCCCCCCCCCCCCCAAACCCCCCCCCCCCCCCCCCCGTACGCGCTGGCTTCGCTGTTGAATTTGAACCCATCCACTCCTTCTCACACCCCAACGTACTTAACTTTTGCATCCCCTACTTGTCTATTGTTCTCCAGTCTCCAGTCTGACTAAAACCACGAGGAAATAGCAGTAGTCCAGCAACTCTCCGCCACGTCGATATATCCCTTGGACCTGCTCTAATTCAGTCAGTCATTTCCGGTACACTCTCGGGCTAGGAACAAGATCGATCAACTGTATAATCCCACTGTTACAATTGGACGTCTCTATCTCTCTCGCTCGATTTCAGCACTACTAGCCGCCCAGCCCAGAGCCCGGCAAATAAGCTACACCACGAACATCCACATTATATCAGCTGGTTTGCTCGTGGGCCGTTTGTGCATGTGTACCTGCGCAGCGTAGCGATCCAAGTAATCTTTCCCGCCGACAAGCAACAAGCCCAACATTGAACCAACCAACACCTTTCAGCGCGCTTATCCGCACCCAACAACATCCCAAGAACCCGGGACCGATCTTGACGGCAGCGGAATCCGGGACGCAGGGACAGAAAGGAAGTTTAATTGATTGATTGATTGATTTTGTGAACTTTCATTCGGAGGCTCTCATCGAAATCGACTTAATTACCAGCAGGGAAAGCCCGCGCGAACAGGTTTCCAGATTGCTGCTAGAATTCCGAGTCACCCGACCAAAACCAATAGGAGAGCCAAGGCTGAGCGGGGAGCTACACCTGAGCACAGCACACCCAGGCTAGCCATCTTTGAACGAGCGAGCTGGGCAATTCATTCAAAAAACCCCCTCCTCCCCCTACCTAACCGCCACCACTGCACTGCACCGCAAATCGACCGACCCCACTGGGTGCATTACAATTTGGCCAGGCAAAACCAGAGACAGCCGGGTTTCAGAACGGCCAGAACAAGTCGCAGAGCGGCTTCTTGCCTTCACGGCCGACAGGAACTTTTCTTCTCCTCTTGAATTGCATTCCTCACACAAACATTCACCATGTCGTTGAAACAGGTATGCTATACTCTCCCGCTTTCTTTGTCATGCGTCAATCCGTGTATACGTAGATAGCTTGCTAACAATCTGCACAGGAAATCGAGACATGGGTTGCGGCCCTGGGTCGTTACGACAACAATGAGTTCGACGACGCTCTGAAAGAGTTTGACGGCATCGCCGATACCTCCAAGATTCTCTTCAACATGGGTGTAATTCATGCCACACTGGGTGAGCACGAGAAAGCTGTAAGCCCACAGAGCTTGGTTTCCTTCGTTTTCCCAGAACGCACAGTTACTAATAACCCCGAGCAGGTCGAGTGCTATCAACGCGCCATTCGCTTGGATCAATACCTCGCCGTGGCTTACTTCCAACAAGGTGTCTCAAACTTCTTACTGGGTGACTTCGAGGAGGCGCTGGCGAACTTCAACGACACATTATTATACCTTCGAGGCAACACAATGATTGACTATGCTCAATTGGGTCTTCTCTTCAAGCTATACTCCTGCGAGGTTCTGTTCAACCGAGGTCTTTGCTACATCTACCTGCAGCAAAAGGACGCTGGTCTGCAAGATTTGCAGTATGCTGTGAAGGAGAAGGTTGTCGAAGACCACAACGTCATTGATGAGGCTATCCGCGAGGAAGCAGAGGTATGCAGCCCGCAGCCCTTATCATACATACCCGCTCGATACCTGGCGCTAACACTTACATAGGGCTATACCGTCTTTTCAATCCCCGTAGGAGTTGTTTACAGGCCCAACGATGCCAAGGTGCGCAATTTGAAGACTAAGGATTACCTGGGCAAGGCCCGTTTGGTTGCTGCTTCAGACCGAGCCAACGCTTTCACTGGTTTCGCTGGATCTGAGATCAAGAACGCGGGCAAAGCCAGCGTCAAGGATGACCGCCCGTCCGACAACATTTCCTTTGCTGCCACAAATCTTGTCAAGCCTAATCTGCAGAGCCGGATGCCAGTCCCGCCTGGTGGTGGTGGCGGAGCCAAATTCCCGCCTACTCCGCCGCCCGAGAACGACAAGCCTGCTCCAATGAGCCGTGGTGCTTCTGTCAGGAACGGGCCCAAGCCTATGCCGCTTAGGGTTAACACCGACCAGTCGAGGAACAACAGCTACACAAGGGCTTCACCTCAAGACGATCGCCGAGGACCGTCACGTGCGCCTTCTCGAGCAGCCTCTATCGCTACAAGATCGCCGCCGAACCGAGGTTATTCACAGAGAGACACCAGAAACGGTGGACGTGGACGGGATGATGACGAGTACCCTGACGACGTATACGACATGTACAATGGTGGTGGGAACGACCCCAGGAGCAGCACATCAACACGTCAACGTCGCAACCTGCCGCGATACGATGACGAGCCTGAGGGCAGTGACTACGATTCATTCAACGAGGATGACTTCGAGATGATCCCTCAAAGACGGCCGACGAATTCGATGTCGGGATCTTCCCGAGGTGGTTCAAGGAGACCTGACGTCCGCAAGATCCGCATCAAGGTGCACGCCGAGGATGTCCGCTACATCATGGTCGGCGCCGCCGTGGAATTCGCGGATCTGCAGGACCGTGTTCGTGAGAAGTTCGGTCTCCGCCGCCGCTTCAAGATCAAGGTGCGCGACGAGGACTCGTCAAACCCGGCCGATATGATCACTATGGGCGACCAGGATGATCTGGATATCGCCATGATGAGCGCCAAGTCATTGGCACGGAGACAAAAACAAGATGTTGGCAAGATGGAGGTAAGTCGCAGTCGGAACGCTTGCAGTATTGAGCGGTATGCTAATTTGGTGATACTAGATTTGGATCCAAGAGATTTAGACGTTTCCTATTTGAAGTTCTTTTTTTGGTTACATCTATCACACTACGATACCCAGCAGCTATAACAACCTCGACGCAACGAAGTAATGACGCACAGAAATCACAGCCCATCCTTATATCACTTGGGAGAGCTATTCTGCTTGCTTTTCACAACATAGTCTATTCCTTTATTTCTCTCAGTTTTGGGGATACAGCCTGTATTCCATTTTTGGGTACGCCTGCGCACTGTCGCTCGTCGTCCTATAATACTCGATGATACGAAACTTCAGCGATGTTTCAAACCCACGATACCATACGAATGCATAGCGGTGGAGGGTCGGGGACTTTTGGGTGACGTCCGTGAGCAAGCAAACACTGAGTCCGCGACCAGTGGCTCGCTGACAATTATTACCTGGCCCCCTTTGTCATTTCTGCACCATTTCCCTTTTTTGCCTAGGCATTACATGTTTATCATTCTAAACGGCATATTCCCCCAATAGATCTGGAGATGGGCGAGCGATCACAATTCACCTTTTTCTTCTCACACAACCGGCCGCTGGCAAATATTTTTTGAACAAGTAGCTAAAACATCACACATGATTAACAATCCTGGAGGTTATCTGGTTATGCTGTCTCTTGCCTGCCTCTTTGCAGATGTCCCCTATTTCCGCCATTTGCTCGCATAATACTGTCTGTCTGTGTTTACTGTACTGGTTCTAACCACCCTCGTGGCGTCGCATATGGTATTGTCATCTATATATTACCATTTCGCCAGTGCTCATTGGTGGCTGGGAGATATCTATACTCAAGCAGAAGAACAGATGTGAGAGAGACGAGATTGGGGCATATCTATATACACTAAGAAAAAAAGAGCTGGGGCTGGGTTGGAAAAAGGGGGGTTGTTGCCCATGGGCGTTTGGAAAGGAAAGGGGTCCGCTGGCATTTGTTTGGGGGGGGGGGGGGGGGGGGGGGGGGGGGGGGGGGGGGGGGGGGGGGGGGGGGGGGGGGGGGGGGGGGGGGGGGGGGGGGGGGGGGGGGGGGGGGGGGGGGGGGGGGGGGGGGGGGGGGGGGGGGGGGGGGGGGGGGGGGGGGGGGG